>PVIW01006177.1:0-91983 GCA_004026585.1 Noctilio leporinus
GCCTGCAGTGGTCAGGAGGAAAGGGGGAGGGGGGAGGGGGGAGGCAGAGGCAAAGAAGGGGAGCAGCTTAGACAAGAACCTAGTATAAAGGAACCATGGACATGGACAACAGGTGGGATTGACTTTGGGGTGAAAGGGTGGGTGGGGAGGGGGACAGAGGGGAGAAAAAAAGGGATGGATGTAATACAACAACAATAAAAAAAAAATTAAAAGAAAAAAAAAAAGAATTTGACTCATCATCCTTATTTGGAATCCTCCTTTATCATTTTCTTTGATGCTATTGGGCACAGGAATGCTAGGAAATTAATCTAATCTCTCAAGGTGAAAAATTCTATGGTTGGGGGGTTTAAAAAAACACACAAAAAAAGTTTTCACATGTATCTCCTCAGCCTGCAGCAAGTCTTTTCTCAATCCAGGGCTATTAATACTTCTGGGAATGCTTTTATTTTACCTAAGGGGAAAAAGTACCAGATATTCAAAGGGACTGTCCTATTGTAACTTATAATGATTAAAGGGGAAAAGACTCATTAAATACACTGGATATAAAATAAGTCCAATTTTGTTCTTTCCAAAGTTGGCCTGCATTTAAAAATATAAATAATGTGAGGACAGTGCAGCATGAGCAGCCTTGAAAAGGAGAGCAGGGCTCTGTTACACTTTTGCTAATGAAGCTTTCAAGCACCAGGCATGAGTTTGTTAACAACACCCCCAAGCTCCTAATTCCTTGAACCATTGGGTTATTGATAATTAAAACAGATAATCACAGGAAAGATTGTCCAATGCAGCCTCTTCTTTTTTATGTATACAGTAATTAATAATTTAGGCAAAATAACAGCCAAGGTCACCCAAAGATGTGAGAACCCCAGACGACAGCTGTTTCACCTCACTTTGCTGGGTCCCTCTGTGTTAGGAGACAGAACAAGTTGGAGGCCTTTAATACTGCTCTAGTCCCAAGCAATTCCTCTTAAAGAACCCACACACAGATTTATTCAGATTCAACTCCCTCTGAGCTCCAGTTCTAGGCTATCAGCTTCAAAGGCACTAGTAGTATATTGGAGGTGAAACTGAAGTGTCTGGGGTCAAGGGGCAGCTGTAGGACAGCTCTCTCCTACACAGAAAGATGGTCAGAGGTTACTATTCTTTATTTTTGAGCCCTCTCTCCACAGAGCCAGCAGGTAGGCGCCATACATGAGACTCCATCACCTTTGCTAACACCATTTACCTCACCCTGGAGATCTTCTGAGACTCTATCCCACCCAACTTACAGGCCCATCATATGAATGGCTGGCTGGTCTTGGCTCATGTTTCATAATGTCCTAAATGCTCTCAAACAAGCAACAGCTGGCTTCAGTAAGCCCCTAACCCCTACACCTCTAGCTAAGTGTCCCCAGGTCCAGCACTAGCAGTAGCCAGCCTAGGTTCACACTTGGCTTCACGTAGGAATCTCCAAGACAGCACAAGTAGCAGTCATCTCAGATTGCTTTATAGCTCAGGCAGGGTGGCCCTGGGCAGAACACAGGTGGGGGCTGACCTTGGCCTGCACCCCAGAAAATGCCCGAGCCTGTGCACCTAGTGTACAGCTACAGCTCCCATTGGATCACCACCACCCTGCCCTGGCAGAGCTGATCTTCCATGGAGGGTGAAGGTGGTGGTCAGTGGTCACAGCCAGTCCTTGTAGCTGAATGCCCTGGGTTAATTCCTCCCATTAACTTGACAAAACAAATTAAGGCTCAACTACAAGAGGAGGGTATAGTTAGCCCACAAGGAAGGCTTACTTCAAGTACCTAGGTTGGGTAATAGTGAAGGCCGTGTCATTCACTGGACAATATAGAACACTTACTACATTGGACCATCCTACCAAGACAGGGATTCATAGCAGCTAGAGCTAGAAAAAAACACAGAGATAGACAAAATGAGGAGACAAAAAACATGGTCCAAATGAAAGAACAAATCAAAACTCCAGAAAAAGAACTAAACAAAATAAAGATAAGCATGCTATCAAGTCCAGAGTTCAAAAAACTGGTTAGTAGGATGCTCAAGGGACTTAGCGTGACCTTCAACATCATAAAATAAAATTAAAAAAAAAAAAAATCTGTTCAGAAATTAAGGATACACTAATTGAAATCATGAACAATTTACAGGGAAACAACAGAGTGGATGAAGCTGAAAATCAAATCAATGATTTGGAACATAAGGATGCCAAAAACAATGAACTGGGAAAAGAAGAAGAAAAAAAGAATTAAAAAAAATGAGCATAGTATAAGCAGCTTCTGGGACAGCTTCAAGCATGCTAACATTCACATTATGGTGCCATAAGGAGAAGAGAAAGAGAAAAAAATTGAAAACCTATTTGAAAAAATAATGAAAGAAAGCTTCCCTAATTTGGTGAAGGAAAGAGATATGCAAGTCCAGGAAGCACAGAGAGTCCCAAACAAGATGAACCCAAAGAGGCCCACTCCAAAACACATCATAATTAAAATGCCAAATGTTAAAGATAGAGAATCTTAAAAGCACAAAGAGAAAAGAAGTTAGGTACTTATAGGGGAGTTCCCATAACACTGTCAGATGTTTTCTAAAAAAAAAAAAAAAAAAAAAACCAACAAAAAACAAAAAAACAAAAACTGTGCAGACTAGAAATGATTGGCAAAAAATAGCCAAAATCATAAAAAGCAGAGACCTACAACCAAGATTGCTCTTCCCAGAAAAGCTAACATTTAGAGTAGAAGGGCAGACAAAGAGCTTTCCAGACAAAAGAAAACTAAAGGAGTTCATCATCACCAAATCATTATTATATGAAATATTAAAGGGGTTTATCTAAGAAAAAAAGACCAAAATTGTGAACAATAAATGACAATAAATACATCTATCAACAATCGAATAAAAAAAAAAAAACAAGTTAAGCAAAGAAGAAGAGACAGAACCATGGGCTATGGAGAATGATCTGATGGTTGCCAGATGGGAATGGACAAATAGGTAATGGGATTAAGAAGTACAAATTGGTAGTTACAGAATAACCATGGGGATGTAAAGTATAATATAGGAAATACTGTAGAGTAGCTAAAGAGCCTATATGCATAACCCACGGATTGCCTAGGGAGTGGGGGGTTCCTGGTGGAGGGGGAGAGGAGGGAAAATTGGGGCAACTATAATAGTATAATCAACAAAATATAATTAAATAATAAATGTTTTAAATTAAAACTATCAAAATGTAGGGCAATGTTTGAGGAAAGGGGAATAAATAATAAAATAAGTAAAGCTATTTCACAGGTGAATTCTGACTCTCCAATTATGTTAGGTGCATGAGTTACTGTAAACTAGTATTAAAAGTCATAATATAGAGAGAGCTTTTCAGCTTCATGAAATTCAGTTCCTTTGGCAACTTGCCTTTTCCCTGTGTGCTAAATGTACTCTATGGTACACCATTTGTTATAAAAAGACACAGAAAGGCAACATGACAGAGCAAAGCCAGAAGAGGCTATCTTGGACCTGAAAGTGAACTTTTGAATAAATGCTTCTCTAGCGAGTCTGGCCAGGCCCATTGCAGCTTTCTTTCTTTCCAACTCAATGGACTTTTCCCCGAAGATGAAAGGAGGCTATACCTTGGACAAAAATGGAGTAAAGCATACTTCTAAGTGAGAACTTAAACCTTCATTTCTTTCAACTATTGTGATTTTATCCCCTAAAAGAAATTTTAGATACCATTGGCTTAAGGAGTCAAGACAAAAATAGAACCATAACTACCTCAAACTAGCCAAATGAAATTCTGTGTTCAAAATCTTTACTCATACAAATCATCTTTCATGTCAACAATCAGTTGAGCATTTACTCAGGGTAAAAATTAGCATCTACACCTTCATCTTCTCAATTCAACACATCCCTTCACTAGGTAGCAAGTATAATTTATTTTTTATTATTGCCTCTGGGTATAGCTGTGCAGTGATAGTTCAAATGGTGTTCCATATTATTAGCTATACGTAATACGTTAAAGAGAGACTGTGAAAATCTTAAGTATATATAATTAACTACAAGTATTTAAAATATTTTAATCATTGTTTTAGTTAAGCTATGCAGTTAATATCTCAATCTAGAGTGTATATATACAATGATCCTACATATCTAAAATTCAGCACCAAATGAATGTCAGTGGGCAATGGGGAATAAAAAGCAAAACCTTCAGAAAATATGCAATGATAAGATTTTGTCTACCATCCAATGCTCTATGTTTAAAGACTCATTGTTAAAGCAAAGAGAGCCAAACAGAGAGAAAACTTTATTTTCTTGAGGCTGAATTAAGTTCCTATCTATAAGGTGAATGCTTTTAGAATCTGTGCTTTCTACTCAAGCCAGGAGAATCTGTTTTTTCTTAGAGTTTATAGAAACAGCCCTAACTAGCCCTAACTAGGAGTGGGGAGGAGGTAGCAGAATCCGACAATGGTATTTATTACATAAAACTGATAATTAGGGCTCATTCAATATAACTGACAGTCTGAGGAAGTATAATTCATATTGTACTGTGACCATTTGACTCACCCAAATGATTTTCTCCACCTACTTCTACCTGTCCTAAAATATCCATCTATGTACAATTGTTCTTTTGCCGATGATTACTAACAAGGCTGCCCATCAAATTCTCTGGAGAGCTTGTTAAGAAAACAGATTTTCAGACCCTGCCTTTTATCTACTTAAATCAGAATCTTTAGAGACAGGGAGAATCAAATCAATATTTTAAACAAGTTTTTCAGATGTAAGTGGTACAATTAGTACAATTGATCAGCATTTGGACACTATTGGTTTAGAAAACATACAAAAAATGTACAGAAAAAGAAGAAAACAGGGTAGAGAGGGCAGCTAACCTCTTCATAAGAACAGAGGTGATTTTTTCACATGAGTTTGTTGTCACCTTGAAAAGCTCACAGACCATTTCTATCCCAGGAAATCAAAAACTCACATACAGTTAGGGAAGGCAGATAGCATAAATGAGTGAGGCCAACTGAGTGGAACATTTGTGGCTTCCTAGGTCTGTTTTTCATTTCTCACTTTTGATAGGAACAAGGGAACAAAAAAATACCCCAGATTCTTAATCCTCCTATAAGAAAAGCAATGGTGCAAGCATGAGGATAAAGGGTCACAACTGCAGTGTCCAGAATAAAAGTTTCTGCAGTGTCTAAAGTGGACAGCTTTTTACTGACCTCTGCCAATTTTTATGGAGGCAAAGCCTATGTAAAAAGAGCCAAGTTTATCAAAAGCAAATGGAAGGCTAAAGAAAGGCTAGACAAGAGTGGGGAACATCCACTTTAAGGTATATCTAGCCTAATATGAAAGAGAGGCTTATTCTAGTGTTCTCTTCACAGGTTAAAAAGAGCCACATATTCTACTGTTTTATTACATGAAGATTTTGATTAAATAAAGTGGGAATTGGAATCAGGCATATCTGAGATGGAATCCCAACAATCAAATTACTCAACACTGTTTGAGCCTCAATGTTCCCACTTTTTGGATGGGAGGGAATATCTAACTTGTATTGGTGTTTTGAGGGGGTCTATGTGAAAACGGATATGAAAACAGAAAGCACATGGCCTAACACTTTAGACACTTGATAAATAACAATTTTCTTATCAAACGTCCCATAGTTGCATCATGCAACACTCCAGTATTACCCTTTTTATATCTAAGACTCTATGAACATTTTAGGAAAGTGGTTGTTTTACTTCAACCACTTATACCACTTAATAAAACTGAACCAATGCAGGTAGTGTTTTCTTAGATTTTGCAATCTCTTTGGGATTTCTCCCAAGGCATGTACAGGAGATTTGGTTAGCAGTCAAGCATTAGAAGATGTTCTGTGGGTATTTCTATCTGTTTGTTTTATTTAAAATTTGATGGTACAATTTTGAGACAATAAGAATGTATGATCTCATGTTTACTTTGACATAACATGGAATTTATCTGGTTTCTTTCATTTGGCCACCTCACACACATACACATGGTGTCAGAAAATACATGACACCATTAATTATTACCCAGTGTCCAGGATTTATTTTGCCTTTGTATTTCTTCTCAAGGCACTTTAGAATTTTTCATAATTTTGTTCTTTATCCTACAAGTAGAAGTCATAAGTAAAACAGAGTATATTCTATATAGAGGACATAATTTCCCAGTTTGCTAACCTGGGAAAATCCCAAGAGTACTAATACCATGGGTTAGAAAGAGTGCTTGATGGGAAAATGATTATGTAAGGCCCTTCACAAACAAATATTATGAACAGCTTCTATTCAGGAATCATTTACATATCTGATGGCTGTATACCATGTGAAGATAATCATAATCACATCTTGATGACTAGTTATGCTACTTGTGTTTACTCTATATAATGAACACTTTTTAGATTTGGAACCTAAAAGAAATATGGTACTAGCTACAGATTCATTAGTTAATATTACAAGTATATTCCATCATTCTCACCTTCTTTCGGTAGCAGTGTCTCTAGAATTTTATTAGCACCCATCCAATGAAGGCTTTTGTGTTTATTGCTGTAATATCATTCATTTATCATTGACCTCTATCTACTGTTCTCTCTTTAGTACCTTCAAGGCCTCAGTTCAGGTTTTTTATCTTTTACTGAACTTCTTAGTCTGTTTCATGCATGTGTGGTTCAAGGGTTAGAGATCTGGGCAGACAGAGTTGAGGGATGTCTTCACTGGCTCTTTCCTTTATGTGATTCCCTCTACTCTCTGCAGCATTCAGCTTCTCAGCTTTATTTTTCTTGTTTTCCAAGACTGGCAGATGACAGGTTTTTCCACCAGTACTGCACTGGTCCTGTGCACTGCAAATGTTGCGCTTAGCCTTAATTCAACAGCAACAGAAATGAGAACTGGCTTGTGTAGTGTTCCATCTCCTTTCCTCCTGGTAAGAATATACTCCCTAGTAGAATCTGTCTGTTTCTTCCATTTCCCAGTACCTTCACATGGGTTCTTTTTGTGTTGTGACCAAGTTGTATAGGTGTTTTCTACATGGAACAGTTATCTCATATGATTTTAGTTTATCAGACCCAGAAGAGGAAATCAGCCAGTCAAATGTCTAAAAGCAAACAATATTTCACATAGAGAATTTAGAGATTATCTAGGTAAGCAAAGCTAGAGCCAGGCATTAAGTGGTATGACCACAGCCATACACTTACTTAGTGATAAATTTATTGAGTAAATATTTGACCTGTTCCTAGTCTTAGTGCCAAAAATAGCACTTACGACCTGTTTTGGTAAGTAGAGTGAACCAGTAGGGCAGGACTCCAGAAATCCAGCCTCATGAGGAACAAGAAAACCTCCTTAAAAGGAAAAGGAGCCAAGACAGGCAGGCCAGATCCAATGTGGCAGTGCAATTACTTACCCAAACTAACCTCAGGCCTCCAAGGCTCCTGCCTGAGTCCCATGATAAGTTAGGTGTTAGTACAACCAGAAAGACTATGTAATAGAAGCCACATTGTTTTGGTCCCATTCTCAGAGAAGGCAACAAAATGGCGAATGATTAAGGTCTTCCCTCCATCAGTGCCGCAAGACAAACTGGCTCTGGTACCTCCAGGTCTCCAGTGAATCAACAGTGACAAAGGCAGAGCCCAGCGATGGAGGACAATGACTATCAAAGCAGCAAGGGAAACTGGAGGAAACAGCTGTGTGTGGCAGGAACTAATGTTCTTAGAAAGGACAGTGGTGCCTAAAGGATGTGGAAGCATCTACCAGAGGGAAGGTAGCTTTACAGAGACCTAGAAGTCCTGCATAAATTGGTGGCACATGATACATGAAACACACAGGTTTAGGGTCAGTGCTACCTAATTTCAAATTCTGGGCTGATGTGACCTAAGTAAGCACAAGTTACAAACATGTATTAGCCAACTCATTGAATGCAATTGCCAATTGTTAGACTTGAGAGGCATAAACAGATAACATGCAAGTGGAATATTACATTTAAAAGGCAAGGGAGTAAGAAAAGAAAACGTAGAAATAGCAGTGTCTTTCTGTGACATTACTTGCCCATACAACCTATCAACATCTTCAGTTCACATCAAAAGTGACCATCATTCATTTCAATAAGTAAGTTTCCTGCTACTCAGGTGTGTTTATTAGTGTAAACATAAAGTTCCCATGTGAGAGAGAACAGGAAAGTAACTAGGGGGTTGCGCTCCATCAAAGAAAGGCTGGAGAAACATTCTCCCATATTTCAAAGCGTGGGTGTCAATGCCTTCCCCAGAAGGATAAGAACACTATTCAGGCAAGCCAGTAAAGGAAGCCCATGGCTGAAGCAGAGGGACCACTGTAGATATGAGGGGCAAGTGAAGACACAATGAGGGTTGCTTTATGGAGGAAGGTCTTAAATACAAGGGCATTGAGTTCAGATGCCATTCATTAGACAATAGGAGGTCTCTGCTGCTTCTCCAGCAGGGGTGCAGTATGGTAAATAGGCCGCTGCTGCAGAGAGCTATTGCCAGAGCAGTGCAGTGTGAGAAGAAAGGAAAGATGATCCTGGAAGCCTTTCCAGTAACTCATGCAGGAGAGGGTGGGACCAGGCCTGGGATGGGGCAGTGGGAGTGAAGAGAAAAACCATAAAAGTTGGGACATGGATGGAATGCTATTGTTAATACCCTCACAGCTTCTGAAGGATAAGCCTACCCATCATTCATCTTTGTATCCCAGGAACCAGCACAGTGTGGGTGCTTAGAGCAAGTATGAGCCAGGATAATTTCTAGAACATGTCTGTGCTTTTTCATAATCAGTCCTTTCCGTTTTCTCATGTTGAAGATGCCTTAGTTTCATATCGTGCTTTTCTGTGAGCACAGAGGCCATAAAATAATTAGGGGTATTCAATCTCTGTCATATGCTTCTCCAGAAAGCTTTCCCTATCCATACAAAACTATTAACCTATTACCTTATTTCCTTTCATTCTGCTTTATTTTTCTACATTGTAGCTATCACCCCCTGGTATTACATATGTTAATTAGTTAATTTTGTTATTTCCACGGTAGGCTCTGTTTCATCAGGGCAGGGATTTCTCTGTTTTATTTTATTATTTAACCCCAGAACCTAGACTAACAACTGGCACATTATAGGTGCCCAATAAATATTTGATGAATGAGCGAATGAATGAATGAATGAATGATCAAATCTTCCTTAAGGAACCAAAAGGCCCTTCAGGAAAAAGTACACATGTAGTTCATCTTGTTATTCTTACTGTGTTAATACAAAACTGTGCATTGAAAATACCCAATAATGTTTATTACATGAATTTGGGGTATTATAATACGCTGTGTATGTCATACCCTTTTTGAACCTGCAAAAACCATCCAAACCAGCAGAGATTTTGCCATAGTCATGCTGAAGGTCACTGAGTAACCCAACATGGTTTTCAAGATTCTGGGGGAACCCTGAAACCTGAGCACTGACACAGTCTTTCACATGTTGGTCTCCTGAAGCCTTATCAGAAAAGTATTATATAATTGCAACTGAGAGTGACTCAAAATCCCTTATTCTCTTTTTTATCACCAGATCCAGGTTTATTCCTTCCCTTTCTAGAGTAGTACATATGAGGTACCCTCCTGGTAATCACGACCACAGTCACTTCAGTACTGCTTAACAACAGGAATACCTTCTGAGAAATATTTAATCAGGCAATTTTGTCATTGTGCCAACATCACACAGTCCACTTACACAAACTTAGATTCTATAGCTTACTACATACTTAGGCTGTACTTAGGCTGTATGGTATAGCTTATTGCTCCTAGGCTATAAGCCTGTACAGCATGTTACTATACAAAACAACATGAGATTAAATCAAGTGCAAGCGAAAAAGATGTCAAGAGATCCGGTAAACTGGAGATGTATACCCCTTGCAGCATATCACAGCCTACTCGTTTATGGCAAACTTTACATATATATGTGGAGAGAGAGAGAGAACTCTAAATAATAATAAAAAGTATAGTATAGTAAATACAGAAACCAGTAACATAGTCATTTGTTATCATTAACAAGTATTGTGCACTGTCCATAATTGTACATGCTATGCTTTTACAGGACTGGCAGTGCAATAGGTTTATTCACACCAGCCTTACCACAGCACATGAGTAATTCATTGCACCAGGGCATCAGGATGGCTATGATGTCACTAGGAGATAAGAATTTCTCAGATTTATTATAATCTTATAATGCTGACACAATTAGAGTCAGTTGTGTAGAAGTTTACAAGCCTTGTATAAAACTCATATACTAAAAAATAAATGCTTAACATTTGCCATTGTAAATATCTAAAATGTCATATTATTCCTATTTTTCAACCTAATAACAATCTTTATAGAATCACATCCTGGTTCTAAAAAGATAAATTTGGAAAATCTAACTGGTACTGATGAAGATATGGAGAAATAAAGACTATCCTACTCTGGTAGAAATAGAGGTATTTTGGTGTGATTTTTGGAGAGCAATTGACTATAGTTATACAAATTGAACGTGCAATAGTTCTTAGGGTGTGGAAAGCAACAATACAAAAGTTAAATGGAAGCAAGAGAGTGAAGCGGAAGGAAGGCAGGTTAAACTCTTGACTTCATTGTGTGATCTAATGTATTATTTACATAGTCTCTCTGATCTTTACTTTCTTCATCTCTAACATGGGAAATAATAGTTCCCACATTCTTCATTTGTTGTAAAGTTTAGAGAAAATGTACACAAAGCACCTACTTTAGTCTGTTACTTTAGCAACACAAGTCAAAAAAGAGGAAATTTTTGCCTTTTAAGAATAAAAGAGGATGGTGGAATTAAGTAAGTTTGGATAAAACTTAAGAAAACTCAAAAATTATTGTAAGGAACTTAATATTTTGTGGGGAAAGATTTGAGCAGGGGGACTGAGATCCTGTACGTATTTGTGAGAGGCCTTAGAAATATTTTTACTTTCCAAAATAAAATGATGAGAAAACAAGCCCACTAAATAATAACCCATACATCTCACATTAATATTTTAATGTCTTATTCTTTTCTCACTAGAAGTTTTTAAGATCATCCACCCCTTAAGTTTCAATAGCATGTTTAAAAATTTAATTCTTTGTTTCAAATATATATATATATATATTTTTATATATATATATATATATTCTAAGGATAGGATTTTTTGTTTCTGTTATCTTCTGTTTTTTTGTTTTGTTTTGTTTTGTTTTATTGTTGTTGTTTTACTCTGGTTATTAATATTGTTACTTAGTCTAATCCATCATACAAATATACAATACCTTTCTGGTTGTATGTCTTGAATTGTTGACTTCTATATTTTGGGTTTCAGAGTCTTGGAATCAAGAGATGCCTAAGATGTGAAAAGTTTGAGCAAGCAATATTTAACTACCCTCCCCCTGCACCATCATATTTCCAGGGATTATTCCATACTGTATTTCTCAATATGTAGGGTTATAAATTCTCAGCTCCACCTATGATAATTGCACATCAAATCAAATTAGAACAGCATTAGCTCTAACACGGCTTTACCAGCAACTACCTACCCCAATCAGGTATGCATAATGCACAAACTGACTGCATGCCACACATGGGATAGCAGGCCCATACCAGTAAAGGTTCAGACAGGGACACAGAAGCACTGTGCTTGCTATGGGATAAAGGATTTATTAGAAAAATTAGAACTTTCACAATTTAAGGAGTAGCTGGGAAAGGCAAGGCCTGGGAGGAACATTGCAGATCTAGAGGAAAAACTCACCTACCAGTCCTTTTGAAGTCCTGATGCAGGTAGACAAGTTGGGATTTCCAGGGAAATCTAAGAAACCAAAGTGTATGAGAGCTGTGATCTCTGTGCAGCTATTAGAGCTGTGGGTCCAGAGCCAAGCATCTGGTGGAAATGTCTGGACAATAAACTTAAAAGGTGGATGAAGGGCAGAGGAAAGTGAAGACAAACTAGGCATCTTCATGCATATTTGCCCACCTTTCAAATCTCACAGAAGCTCCTGTTTTGGCCAACTGTAACCTAGAACCATTCAGGAAAGAAAAGATATTTGGAAATATAGTACACAAATTAAATAATATGAATAAGTCCAGACCTTGTCAACTTATCATTTATATATAACTCCTTTAACCATATGTAATATCCAAATAAAGGTAGTAGCACAATTATGTTTCTACATAACATGATACAGCTATCTCTAATATAACCAAGAATACATCATCCTCTCCAAAGGAAGATACCCTAAGTTCTTTGTCTCTTTACCCACCTTTGGCTGATGTTCATTCATCATCCATCAGAGTCTCACTCCTTTTTTGATCTATACCTTAACACTACTAATACATTTTATGATGGAAAATATGGAAACTAGGAAGGAAAAAAGAAAAACATGGTACTTAATACACACACTTATTCATCTAAAAGTAAAGAAGAAATACTTATAACTCTTGGAATCTTTAGTTTGCCAGGCTATCATAACAAGGTCTGTGCTTCTATTACATTGTCACAATATTCCATCAACATTAACATAAGACATGGGGTAGTGCTAAGAGGCATCCAGACCACCTTCTGCTTTCCAAACATCTTTCTCCTTCTCTGCCCTCATTACGTAGAAGCAGCCCACCTTCCCCTTGACAGGATCTGTCACCCACTCTTCTGAAATGATGCTATGCTTTGCATGTTGGTTCATTGGGATGAGAATCTCAAAATGACAAGGTAATAATCTCAATTTGCAGTTTAGTAAAACTTTGTATGTCCACTGATAAAACCAGTCTTCTCTTGTTCAGTAAAGGCTCTAAATCAGCAGATAAAGACCTCAGGGGTCCTGTCATGTGAGACATGCGGAGCAACCATGTTCATCCAGGATTCCACCTGTCAGACCACAAACATGGGTAAATAGCAGGCTTACAAAATTATTTTTAAAAGATTCAGGAATTTGGTTTCTTAGAGAAAATTAATTTTGGCTGAATTCTACACTAGAAAGAGGCAACCTACTCATTAAATCTGATTGCTGTTCAGCTGAGACATATTCCTTTCCAAAGTAAGAACTAATCATTGATCCCTGCACAATTAGTCATGCACCAGGAACCCTGGGGACAATTTGAGAATCTCAAAAACACTAGTAAAGCTTTCAAGCTTAATCTAGAACATCTCAGAAAGGGATACATCATGGCAGGGATAAAATCTATCATGAGGCATTCTTTTGACACATGATGGGAGTAGATTGCTGCTTGGTAATTAAGTACAATGAGAAAGAAGAATTTAAAATTCCCTATGTGCACAAGGAATACACATTGCAAGATAGAGTAACCAGGGGGAGAACAAAGTCAAATTACAAGCCAGAGTCCCTTCATGCACTTTCTTTAGATTCTGTAGTTTAGGGGTAATATACAAAACATTTAACAGTTGGTACAGCATGAATAATGAGCAATCAGAACAGACTCTGCCCATATACAAAACAAGATAAAACAATAGCCTGACAATTTAGGTGCATTTGACTGAATATCAGATACCTAACAAACCTGCTTTGAGCTCTTCTTAATTGCATTCTCAGGCTTGTCTCCTGACTTCATAGGTCACTTGGTGGCATGAGAGATTGATGAAGAAAGAGCTCTTTTCTGGGAGCTAGAGCACCTAGTCTGGGTTTCAATCTTAGCACCATCAGTTCTTATGACTTTAGGAAAATCATTTCATTGTTCTGTGCTCCACTTGCTTCTTTGGTAAAACAAAGAGGTTGATGTTTTCCAACCAGAGTGTTATGGCCATTGGCAGGAAAGTGGCAATTGTTTATGGTGGAGGTCTGCCCTGCACATGGCCAGATATTTAACATCCATTGCCTATGAGCATTAAATGCCAGTAGCTCCTTCCAGTCATTGTGACAACTGAAAATTTCCCACAGTTCCCCACTTTGTGAAACTAACTGAACTAGATGGTCTCTTAGGCCTTTCCAGTGTTAATCCTTCAATACTTCTTTCATACATAGTAACAGTTCAATACCAGCAAAGTCGGTTTTACACTGGACTATGTGCTTTGCTTGTTCTCCAGAGTGACAAGTTTACTGATGCACCAGGTGAAACATTTTTAATAGTTCTATGACATAGATATCAGGGAGACCTTGCCACCCAGGTAACTGAGTACAGTGCAAAAAGAATCAACAGTCTTTTCAGGGTAGAATCCCAACAATTCAGTAGTTGTAACCTTTTTGGAAGTATATGTGTAGGGTTCAATTGTAAGAACAGATGCCTGCCCCAATATGTTAAATAGAATGGGATGTAATAGATGAAATTAAGTACTTTCAAAATTTTAGTTGGGGGACCAGGTTTTAGGCTGAGCCTCCAGAAATAATTCCTGAAAAATAAATATTTTTATATCATCCATCAGAGGAGCTGTTGTCCCTGTCTCTACTGGAAAGATGGGAACTAAGAAGGCTACTTCTAGGACCACAGACTTCAAGACCATATTCTCATTAATGGTGATTTTAGATTAGAAAACCACTACCGCCACTACACTGCCTCTTCCCACCCATGAAGCCCTTCTTCTCCAGTTCCTAGAAGGATAATGCAGAAAAACCCAACATAACTACCAACGCACTTGCCAGTGGAACAAAATTAAAGTACCAGGATGGCTCTTTCTTTGCTTCTGCTGCTATATACCTGGCAGAACTGAATTTATATTCAGTACTATAGCTACAAGTGAGTTGGGGAAATATAGATTTTAGCCATCCAGTCTCTGCAATAAAGGAAGGCACAATAGAAGTTTCATGCTGATTTTCAATCTGCCATATCCACCACAAAGAATGTGGACCTCTTTTATAATCTGGTAAAAGCCATGGACTCTCCCCAGTGGGGAAAATAGTACAAAGTGTACATATTAAATTTTGTATTTATTTTCATGTTATGTATAGATCTTCCAAAACTAACCATGGACCCTAAAAACCCTTACACTAGAGCATTTTCTAAACCTTGACATAACTCACATTTGGGGCTGGATAACTCTTTGCCATAGAGGCCTTTCGGTACATTACAGTATCTTTAGCAGCATATCTGGCTTCTACTTAATATAGATGGCAGAGACTGTCACCTCCATTGACTCACCACAGCTGAGCCAGCCAAAAATGTTTGCCATGGCCATGTGTCCCCTTGAGAGCAAAAAATCACCCCTAGTTGAAACTTACTTAGCTTTGATCAACAGTCACGTAGAGAAACATCAGAAATGACAATAGGTAAAAATGTGACAGGAATATAGACAGAAGCAAGAGTGTGAATCACAGCCTCTAAAGTAGATCTGGGAAGGGGGCTTAATACTGCAATTAAACAAGCAGAACATGGACTTTAGACTCATCTTTGTGTGGTAGTGTATTTTATGTGTCAATCTGACTGGATCACAGAGTGCCCAGATATTTGGCTATTCTGGCTGTGTCTGTGAGGGTGTTCCTGGATGAGATTAACATTAGAAAAGGTAGATTGAGCAAAGCAGATCCCTCTTCCTTGTGTGGGTGAGCCTTATCTAATCAGTTGAAGACCTAGATAGACCAAAAGTCCTGAGTAATAAGGAACTTCTGCTACCTGATTGAGCTGAGGCATTGTTATTTTCCAACCCTTAGATTCAGATGGAAACATTGGCTCTTGTAGAATCTCAAGCCTAAATTTACCAGCTTTCAGGCCGAAATTTACACATTAGCTCCTCTGTTCTCAGGTCTTCAGACTGAAGCTGGATTTGCACATTGGTTCTCCTGGGTCTCCAGCTTGCTGACAGAAGTCTTGGGATTTGTCAGGCTTTATAATCGCTGGGCCAATTCCATGCAATAAATCAACCTCAACCTCAATCTTGCTCTTTCTTCTTTCTCTCTCCCTCTCTTCCTTCCTTCCTTCCTTCTTCCCCCCTCCTTCCCTATGTGCACGGTGTGCCTGCACATGTGCGCGCATGCGCGCGCACACACACACACACTCACACAAATATACACTTGTAGCTCCTACTGGTTCTCAGGACGACCCTAGCTTAGGACTTAGCTCTATTTTCCAAGTCAGTTAACTTCTCTAATCTTCAGTTTCCCTGCTTATGACATGGGAATTATGGCAACATCTATGTCACAGATTACTGTCTCACTGAGGCAATATACACTGGATAGTATTCTTTACATGTAACTTATAAAAGAATTATGTGTCTTTTAAAGTTGTCCTTTACATCCTTCTTCCTACTATAGCTACTTTGAGTCATTGGTAAGAAGTCTGTCATCCCACCTCAAAGAATGGAATTAAGTTTACTCTGATCCATTTGGCTGAAAGTTTTGTCTTCTGATACAGGTAGAAGTTGTATGGAAATCAGTTCCATTTGACATTATTCACAAGGTTGATTTTAGAAGAATTAAGTACTCAAACCTTAGCAAGTTTTTATCATCTATAAAAAGTTTTATTTTAGAATTAGAACCTATTAAAGAAAATAATTATTGAAGACCAAAAGCAAATTATCTCTCTGAAAACACATAAACTTTGAAATTGTTTCTATCAATGGAAACACTCCAGGGATTTAAAAAACAAATCCCAGTAAAAACCAACAAAGTCAAATTAGCAATTTCTTCTTCTAGTTTATTTTTTAAATACCATAAACTAGGAGATATATTTTTTTTTAAATAAAATTCTTATCTTCCTGCAAAAGCCATTATTTTTTCAAGTCAATGCTTATAGCTAAAAGAGAATGCTACATGGATGAATATTCTGATAATAGTGAAGGCCCTTCCAAAGAGATTTTTAAAAGAAATTCTAATTCAGTAAATTCTCCTTTTCTCATTCTGTTCCCATTTCTATTTTCTACTGTTGCTAATTCCAAAAGCTAGATTTTCACTCTTTTCTCATTCTGTTCATTGTTGCAACATGGGTAAATCTTTTTGACATAAAATACTCTATGTTGTGGGAAAAGAAGTTCTAGCCTCTGGATTTAAAGTCTAATTTGGAACTCTCCTCTGCCAAATTCATCAACTTCTACAAATAAATTATAATCAAGTATTTAAGGTTAAATCTCAGCATAATCCACAGATGTTCAAATATATCTGGGGGCAGGGGGGCAAGAGATTTTCCTTAGGTTCAAATTATCCTAAGACAATAATAAAGATTCTTTCTTATTAGAGCCAGAAGTCAATAAAAAATAATCCCTGTACCTCAAGGGAATACACATCTCTGTTTTATTTATTATTCTTTATTCAGAATCTAGCCTAGTGCTTAGACCTGAATGTTATGACTGAATGAATGCTTCTTGTATTTTCTCCCTGAAAAATCATACTTTATTTCTAGTTTATAATTAAGACAATATCTTTTGTGAGCCCATATTAGCATATTTAAAAGATTTTAGTTATTTATTTTTGGGGAGGAAGGGAGAGAGGGAGAGAAACATCAATGTGTGGTTGCCTCTTATGCACCCCCAACTGGGGACTGGGCCTGCAAAGCAATCATGTTCCCTGACTGGGAATTGAACCATGACCAACTGGTTTGCAGGCCAGCACTCAGTCCACTGAGCCTTACCAGCCAGTGTATATTAGAATATTTTAATTGCATTCAGGAATACATCAATTTATTCATTCTTTTATTTTTTTCAAAGTCCCTTATGTATCAGAAACTGTGCAGATTCTATCCTTTTGAACTGTGACAAACCAAATTCAACTCAAAGTAAAATCAGAAAGCATATAATGTAATGACAAACATCACAGGCAATCATGTGTAACATTCTATTTTATATAAATCAATTTACCTTCCAACATGCACTTTGGAAGGCCCAAGTTCGTTAACTAGAACTTTTTTGCCTCTAGCACCATGTGCTGCTTTCTTGTTCAAATGTGAAATCCTTTTGGAAAACAGGAAATTACCATAAAATACTTCAAAGTAAAGATATACAAAATGGAGAAAGGTAGTGTTCAGATGAGAGATGACAGTGAACGGAAGATAAAGTTTATATTAGTTGTGCTGTGATTTCCTGAACCAAACTGAATCAAACTGGCCACTTTCCTCAACTGCAATCACAGAAACCGATTTCTTTCGTTCTTCCTTCCTGTGTTAGTTTCATGGCAACCAGTAAATGTACTGTCTGTAGCCTAATTTGTGATGTAATTTGTGCTTCTGTTCTCCCAGGTTATTTCAAACCTGCTAGCCTGCAAGGTCTCCTTCTTCGAAATGCCTTAACCCAAACCTGCTGCTTGTTGATATCATCAGCTGTAAGAAAGCTCTCCTCCCTCTGAGTATCTAGCTCTTGGAGAATGCTTTCAGGGTAAGCAACACTGGCCCCCCAACCTGCCTGGATCTTTATATCCTAGAGTAGCTGATTCAGAGCAGAAATGAAAACAAAAATTATAAAAAACAAGTCAGAAGGAAAATACACAGAATTTGCTGTCAAACTCACCAGTATATTTTTGGTGCAGGTAAATTTGAAGAGATAAAAAATATCTCACCGTGAAAACTGCCATATTCATAGTGGTGACTGGTGCTGATGGCAGAGCAAATTGAGATCAGGCATTTGCAAGACCGTTTTATGGGGGAGGGGTGTGAGGATCATGCAAAGAGTTATAATATGGTTATTGGCATTGCAAGGCTGATAGTTCTAATTTTACAGTTCTCTTTTGTGCATCGGTTATACTAATTAGCTACATCTGGACTATTTGCCATTTTAATAGAGCAATTTTGCACTTCCCTTTTCTTTAATTCTGCAGCCTGCAACCTGATGTTCAGAAGTTCCAGTGAGTTTTAGCATATCAAATGCTCTGGATGATTTCAAACAAGTCACCTGGGAGTGGGAAGCCTTTGAGCCTGGCATGGTGAAAGGAATGGAAGCTTGGAAATTACAATAGCAGTATAGATGTCGACACTTTACTTAATCTCTCTGAAAGTGTTTCATGAAAAATGGTAATATAGAACCTACCTTGCAGGTTTATTGTGAGGATTAAAATAATTTTACATGCCAACCTGTAGTTTAATAAGCTGTCCATAAATAGTAATAACAAAGCACAATTAATTTTTTTCTGTTCTTTAATGGTTGCACTTTCATTTACTTTCTACTCCTCTTGGGTAAATCAGAGGTTTTGTAAATAACATAGTATAGTGGAAACCAATGCTTCTCAAATATATAGCAGGAAAAGCCAACGATTTACTATAATTGGAAACAGACATTTTAGGTGAGAAAATAAGAATCATTGCCCTGGTTTCAAATCTAAGGCCTGATCAAATATTTTAATGTGACCTTGAGAGTTTATGAGAAAATGGAGCCAGAATTTATCTTTAATCACGTGTCCATGCAGGTGACAGACATCATGGAAATGGGAGAGGTGAGACTGCTAGCCTGTAGAAGTGCATTATAATATGTAAGTCTTCTTCTAATGTTAAGATTTATGGTAGTTGCTATTATTAAACTACATGTTGAATCTGGGAAATCTGCCAACAATAACAATGATTATTGTTCTTAAAGTACTAACAAAGGCAGAAGGAAAAAACTGTAAAAATGTGGTTCACTGAAATAAAATTCATGCCAGTTAGTTATAGTCATCTGGAAAAATTCTCCCTTATCCATGTCTTCCTCTAGAAATTAATGCCAGCATGTAATCTGAAAATGTAACACAATAAAATAGGAGCCGAGCTAAATTCTTAACAATGGTTACTTATGAAAATTTGAAACTTCCTGATGTCTCCATCCTAAGAAACTTCACTTAGCTCAGTGGATACCTAAAAGGTCTAATTTCTACCTTTGTTTCTGGTAACTCCATTTGAGTCTTATTTTGCTTTCTGGGAGAAATGGTCAAGCGATGCCCTTTTCCTAAACCATTCATGCACATCTCCCTGTACTAAGATAATGAACAGAGCTTTAGAAACATGGGATAAAAATAAAATGTACAATAGTAAGCCCCAAATGGTATACTCTCAACTAAGGGGCACCAGTATTCATTCTAAGTACAATGGAACTAACCATTAGGCACACAAATCCCTTATGATTTTGCCCCTTAGTGTTTCTGCCTCACATGTTTGAATTCTCAATATGTCATGGGCAGTGTTCTCTTTTATTCTATCCCAAACATTTTAACAAACTTCTAATGTTACAGAGTGAGAGAAAGCCAAAGTCCCCCACTCTGCAGTTTGGGGTTGGGGTAGGGTAAGGCCAGGTGGACTAGCCTTTGTTCTTTTCATGTCAAGCAAATAGGAGGGGCCTTACCTAGATGGTAGTGACAAAAAGGCTTACAGTGCTGTGCAAGTTCTATCAGTGGTCAAAACTGTTTACTGTACACATTACATCGAAGGGGATTTAAAATAGAGGACAGAGGAGAACCAAGATGGCGGAGGAGTAAGTGGAGCTACACCAATCTCCTCCCAACACCAAACTGGAATTACAACTTAACTAGGGAGAAATCATCCAATAACCAACAGAACACCAGTTGGAGAGAAGTCTTATTACCACGGACAGAACAGAAGAGCTGATTCATCACCATGTGACCAGGATACCAGAAGGAGAAGAAGAGCAAGGGATAGAAAACCTCTTTGAAAAAGTAATGACAGAAAACTTCCCTAACTTGAGGAGAGAAAATGTCATGCAAACTCAGGAAGCACAGAGGGTCCCAAGGAATATGAACCCAAACAGGCCCAACCCAAGACACATCATCATGAAAATGGCAAATTTCAAAGACAAGGAGAGAATCCTAAAAGCAGCAAGAGAGAAACAGCTAATAACATACAAGGGGGATCCCATAAGATTATCAGCTGATTTCTCAATGGAAACACAAGCCAGAAGGGAATGGCAAAAAATATTTCAAGCAATGAAAAAACAAAGGCCTGCAACCTTTGTTTTACTCTACCCAGCAAGGATCTTGTTCCAAATGGAAGGTGAAATAAGAAGTTTCCCAGACAACAGAAGTCTAAAAGAATACATCTCCACCAAACCAGCATTGCAAGAGATGCTAAAAGGTCTGCTTTAAGAAGATGAAGAAACAGAGACAGACAGAAACACAGATACAAAGGTAAATGGATTAAATGCACCAATCAAAAGACATAGGGCAGCTGAATAAATAAGAACCAACTTTAACTTATGAATGCTTTAAATTGATCTTGTTACTATACCCAAAGAACCCTGAAACACCAATTCATAAGAACCTATGTACCCCTATGTTCATAGCAGCACTATTTACAATAGACAAGTGCTGGAAACAGCCTAAGTGCCCATCGGTGGATAATTAAATAAAAAAAAAACTTTGGTATTCTATTTACGCAATAGAATATTACACAACAGAAAGAAAGAAGGAATTTCTATCCTTTGCAACAAAATGGTTGGAACTGGAAAGTATTATGCTTAGTGAAATAAGCCAGTCAGTGAAAGACAAATGCCATATGATCACTTATTACAGGATAATAATGAACAAAACAAACAAGCAAGCAAAACAGAACCAGATACATGAATACAATGAATAGACAGACCTTCAGTGGGCAGGGGGAAGGGGAGAGGAGGAGACAAAGAAGGGGAGCAGTTTAATCAAGGAACTAGTATGGAAGAACCACGGACATGGATAACAAGTGGAATTGACTTTGGTGGGGAGTGAGTGGGTGGGGAAGGGGACAGAGGGGAGTAAAAAGGGGATAGATGTAATACAACAACAATTAAATTTAATTAAAAATAAAATAAAATAAAATAGGGGACAGACAGCAATCTGGGACTCTCCTCCACAGAGAGACTTCTTTCAGAGGGGCTTCCCCAGAAAGACAGGCAGAAAGGCTTGTGGTCTCTCTCTTTGCTCCCCTGGATGGACATGCAGACAGGGACTCATTTTCTCCACTGGATGGACCCATGTCAGACACTTGGCCTGAGAACTCATCTGGTTTGAGAAGTGGGGAAGCAACGGGGAAAAGGGAGACATGGAGCTTGCACAGAGATAGTCAATTACCTGTGGTATAAGAGTTGGGAAGTGTGTGCAGGATACTCCCTTAACTGGGTACAGCAGCTGCAGGAAACTTGGAATTTATAACTGAAATGCTAAGTTGTGAATTGTTGTGTTTCTGAAAGATGGTATCTTTTGCTTGTCTCTTTTAAAGCTAGCCTAATCAGGGTGGGTGTTTTAAAGGGAGTGGAATTTAATGGCACAATTGCACCTTTAATATAATTTGTATAACCCTCAAATAAAGAAAACACCTTTCATTTTCACCAAACTACTCTGTTATTAAGAGTCATTCCTGGCAGAAGGCAAATCAAGCCCATTAAAACTGGGGACTGCTCCCCAAAGACTCCTGTTATACTAATGCTTGAATATTTTTTCTTCACCCTCTTCAATCAAATAACATTTTTTTTCTTTTCTTTCTTTCTTTCTTTCTTTTTTTTTTAATATGAAATGCTTCACAAATTTGTGTGTCATCCTTGTGCAGGGGCCATGCTAATCTTCTCTGTATTGTTCCAATTTTAGTATATGTGCTGCTGAAGCAAGCACAAATAACTCTTTTTCATTCTTCGTGTTTCAATTTAGCTATTCCACTGAATACTCCCTTCCCAGATACCCCTCTTGCCACTGACCATCACAACAAAGCTGGTTTTGAAGTTCCTCTATGTGCTTCCATAAAAACTATTGGAAGGAATTTAGATCACATGCTAACAAATCTTTTTTCTCCTTCTAGACCCTAAACTGCTGAGAGCAAAACCTGAGTCTGTTTCACTGTTTTGTTCCCAGCACCTTGGATGTAGGAGGCACTCAATACATATCAATGGAATTAATGAGTTTTAGAAATCCCATCCTGAAAACATTTATGACAAATAAACTGATTCCTCAAGAATACAAAGTAAGTTGTTCATCCCCCAGCTAATTTTAATGGCATAGGCTACCTAAATGGGTAATTTGAACATGAATTACTTAGCTTGCTTATGATAAAATTTATCAGCTATCCTATATCACCTTATCACTACATTTCTTTGCTCTATGATTTAGTTCCTGGGTTCGTGGGCACTGCCCAAGCCCCAGTGTGCTCTGTCACTATCAGTTCTGCCCAGAATGTGTTCCAGGAGAAAAGATGAATGAAGAAATGTGAAGGTCCAGAGTGAGCCCATGAAGCTATACATAAGATCGTTGTTGGGATAAATAGAAGTACTTATGCAGCTAAATATCGTTGACCTTCAACATCACCACATCTTCATGTTCTCTCTGTCACGTGCCCTGAAATATTCACATTGGTTTCCATGAGTCCCCTATGGGTCTCCAAGGCAGCCTAGTTTTCTGTTTAGGTTTTGCAGCCCCATTTACAAACCCCTACTAACCAAACCCATAAAGTTAGTCCCATTGAACCCAACTTCTGATACTTCTCAGGCAGACCAGTTATAGAGCCCACCTGCTATAGACTGTTGCCTCCCAGAAAATGATCACATATGGTGTTGTTCTCAAAGGGAGGAAAAAGTAATGAATGGCAAAAACACATTTATACTTAAATCCGTTGTGCAGAAGAGCTTTCAACTCTTGGGTAAGAGAGTTTCAGTGGAGTCATGTGTGTGTCTGCCCTCTGTGAGAATGATATTCTGTCAAGTGATTTTGCAGACGCCATAGATTTCTTAAGGGAAGTGGGGAAAAAACAGGGATTGTAACTTGGAAACCAGAACAAGCGGAGGATTCATTTTCACCTTGTGACATTGGCAGTGTGCGAAATGGGAAGGCTGCAGAACGAACGACCCCATTCACTTGCAGCCTGAGACCCACACTTCCTCCCCTGCCCCTCTGCCTGTTCTGCCTATTTTTAAAGTGAGAAACCTGAAATGCATTTAAAAACACTCAATTGATGCTCACAAAAAGCCAAAGTCCCTGGTTCAATGACTGAATCTCCATAGAGGAGAGTTAGTGCTTTAGCTGTGCTTTCTGTCTCTTCCATATCTTGTAGGAAAATAGGTTAACAGCAATTTGAGAATTGCAATTGGAGTTTATCTCAGTTGCTTTGAGTGCTTTCTACCACGTCCCTGAGGACAGGCATTTTGGTCAGGGACAGAGGGCACTTGGTCTCTTTTAAGTAAGCCTCTATCGAAGCCTGATTATCCTAACTGGGGGATAGTTAAAATTTTGTTCTCATGGGAAATTCATCTTAGTATTTTTCATCAAAAATTTGCATTTTGGACAGAGAGGAGCAAAAAGGGGATGGATGTAATATAACAACAATAAAATTTTTAAAAAGTGTATTTTGTGTAAGTAGAGGGCTACAGCTAAGACAAATCTTTAGTTTCTGCTACCAAATCTATAAGAAAAGATCACAACAGCTTTACCTTATGTAAAAGACAGTTTTGACGAACATTATAGGGTTTAACAAGCCTTCAGTTAGACCCACTTTTCCCCTTACTTTTTTAAAAAAATGTTATTCTTGTTTATTCTACTAGAGTTGTCCTAATTTTCCCCTTTGCCTTTCCCTGTCCAGCTCAGTTTGCCCCCAACTCCCACAGTCAATCCCCACACCAACCATTCTCCATGCTCATGGTTCCTTCATACATGTCCTTTGACTAATCCCTTTACCCTCTTTCAAACAATCCTCACCTTCCTCCTCCCCTGTTATAGCTGTCAGTCTCTTCCATGATTCTGTGCCTCGGGTTCTACTTTGCTCATTAGTTTATTTTGTTCCTTAAATTTCTCTTAGAAAGGAGATCATATGGTATTTATCTTTTACTGACTGGCTTATTTTACTTGGTATAATATTCTCCAGTCCCACAAAGGGTAGGAGTTCTTTCTTTCTTTCTGCTGTGTAGTATTCCATTATGTAAATGTACCAAAGATTTTAGATCCATTCACCTACTGATGGGCACTTAAGCTGTTTCCAGCACTTAGCTGTTATAAATAGCACTGCTATGAATATAGGGGTGCACAAGTTCTTTTGTATTGGTGTTTTTGGATTTTCAGGCTGTATTTCCCAGCTGTGGAACTGTTAGGTCAAAAGGCAGTACCATTTTTAATTTTTTGAGGAAATTTCATACCATTTTCCACAGTGGTGTACCAATCTGCATTCCCGCTAAGGTCCCCCTTTCTCCACATCCTTTTCAGCACTTGTTGTTTGTTGACTTATTGATGATAGCTATTCCAACAGGTGTGAGATGATATCTTATTATGGTTTTAATTTTCATTTCTCTGATGATTAGTGATATTAAACATCTTTTCTTATATCTATTGGCCATGTGTATGTCATCTCTGGAGAAGTGTCTATGCTAGTCCTTTGCCCATTTTAAAATTGGATTGTGTGCTTTTCAGATGTTTATTTTTATAAGTTCTTTATAAATTTTGGATACTAACCCCTTTTCAGATGTATCATTGTGGATATATTTTCCTATTTAATGTGTTGTCCTTTTATGTTGTTGATGGTTTCCTTTGCTGTGCAACAACTTCTTAGTTTGAGGTAGTCCCAGTTATTTATTTTTATTGTTTCTCTTGCCTGAAGATCTATATTAGAAAAAAAATATTTCTACAAGCCTTGCCCTTAAGACTGGGAACAAGACAGAGATATCTACTTGCTTTTACCACTTTCTTTCAACATAGTACTTGAAGTCCTAGCCACAGCAATCAGACAAGAAGAAATAAAAAGCATTCAAATTTGAAAGGAAGGAGTAAAGCTGTAATTATTTTCAGATGACATGATACTGTATATTGAAAATCATAAAGATTTCACACACACACACACACAAAACACTACAGGAAATTGATGAATTCTGAATACAAAATGAATATCCAGAAATTAGCTAAATTTTTATACATCAGTAATAAAGTATCAAAAAGGGAAGCCAAGAAAACAATCACATTCACAACTGTATCAAAAAAGATAAAATTTAACCAAGGACACATAAAAGACTTAGAAAATTATATGGCACTGAAGAAAGAAATTGAAGAAGATAAAAAGAAGTGGAAAAATGCTATGTTCATAGATAGGGGGAGTAAACATTATTAAAATGCCCATAATACCCAAAGCAATCTATATATTCAACTCAATTACTTTCAAGATCCCAATGGTGTATTTCACAGAATTAGAATAAGTATTTCAAAAATTTATATGGTACCATAGAAGACCTTAAACAGTCCCAGAAATCTGGAGAAAGAAGAACAAAGTTGGAGGAATCATACCACATGATAGCAAACTATACAAGACCACAGTAAACAAAACAGCATGGTACTGGCATGAAAATAGACATACAGATCATTAGAACAGAAGAGACATCGCAGAGGTCAACCCATTTGGCTACAGCACTGTGTTTTCTATTAAGCCTGTAGAGCAATTAGCAACATCTTGTAATAGCTGTGAAAATTGTGGCTTGACTTCATCTGATTACAGCCCCGACACTTTTAGGAACAAACTGATAAACAGTGTTGCTTGTAGAGGCCCTTTTGGCTTTTGTAGGATAGGAGTTGTCTGTAGGGAAGGAGAGTCTTGTACAGAAATGGGCCCAGAGGTGGCCTAGACTGGAGAACAATGATCCAAGAAAAATGCCTTGTTAGCCTGCAAGGACAGCTGGTTTCCTTGGGTTGAGACTCAAAGGCAGAGCCCATGTCAGCTACTGATAAACCTAAAAAGATACCAGCCAGGTGAGTCCAAACTGGGATAAATTATGACAGTCTTCTTATTCCTAGAAGCAGATTGAGAGACTGTCCTAGATCAAGGAAGAGGGACTGTAACCCAGCTCTTCCAATTTTGAGTTATCTGATTAAAATTTCATTCTTCAGATGTAGCCCTTTAGTTATCTCTGCTGTATTACCAAAGTGGACTTCCAGTTCTAAAATGGATTTTTTCAGATCTGCCTAGAAGGTCCCTAAAATGGGAGATTGTCAGGTGCTAGGGATGACCACAGGTTTGAGAACTAAAACTGGGATTGAATTTCAGTTTGCCTCTGACTTGGCTTTGGACAAGTGTGAGGCCAGAGGAATTTCTTCATCTGTGCATGGCTGGACCTTCCCCCGGGTCAGCTGGGGAGACAGCCTTGGGGATAATCTTATCCCAGAGCCCCAAAACACTGAGCTCCAAGGGTAACCAATTTAGCAACCCTGAGCAGACTGAGCAACTCTGGGCATACAGCCTCTTTGTTCTAATGAGTATAGAGCCTCCTTTGTTTCAATGTGTATGTAAGATGCCCTTGCTGTGAGCTCAGTGTACACACTACCACACTACTGCTGTATAGGGTGGAACAACTGTGCCTGTGCTAGCCAACACCCCTAGCTGCCAGGCCCCATGGAAACGGAAGAGAGGGAGTAGAGACACCTGGACTCTCTGAGTTCATTAACCTAACTGCAGCTGTGACAGGAGTGAGCCAACTGAACATGAGGACGCCAATGCTCTAAGCTGCCCTTGCTGGCCATGTGGTCATTGGCCTGAGGCTTGCAATAAAGCATGCAAACCCTCCTGAAGGTTCCAAGTAAGACCTTCTATGCCACCAAACCAGAGGCCTCCCAGCCAGCAGAATTTGCTGATCCTGCACCCCAGGACACATGACCTGACAACTGGTGTCACAAATAGGATAACGATGTGCTGGGACCTAACAACAAGGCATTGAACTTCTCTCGAAGCTTTAAACTTCTCATCCATAAAATGGGATTTTTTTTCAAATATCAGCTACAAAGTAGTAAAGGAGAAAAGACAGTGGGTAGGTTAGACAAGGGGCCAATTAACTACAGCCAATGGACCAAAATCAGCCTACTACTTATTTCTGTAAATAAAGTTGTGATGGCATGTAGGCATGATTACAAACCACGACTGCTTTCATGCCGCAAAGGCAGAGCTCAGTATTGGCAGCTGAGAACCTTATAGCTCCCAAAAGCCAAAAATATTTACTATCAGGCTCTTTATAGATAAAGTCCATGAACCCCTGGATTAGACCATTTAGGATCCTTATCTAAAGGGCTAATTAGACAAGAAAAATCTCTGGGCTAATTGAGACCTAGAACTGGGCTGATTGAAACCAAACACAACTTTATAGAGCATTGGTGTTTATCACTTAGTTGTAAATGTGTCCCACATCATTTGTTACTTGTTAGTAGTATTTGCAGTAATAAAATTTGCAAATAATTTTCTCGCTCTCTAAGTTATAGCAAGTTTAAAGTGATTTATGCCATTCTGTTACTCTCACTTTATTCTAATGTTTTTTTTAAGAGGAAGAGAAGAGGAGGGCGGTTTACGATTAGTGCTTGAGGTTGCTATCTCTTCCCCAGCTGCACCCAGGGAATTCGTAGCTTGTCATTCCCCATATGTCTTAGGGATCAACTAGAATTTTTTCTGCTGTAGGTAAAGGAATATCTAAATAAAAGTGAATTAAGTTAATACAGTCCTATATCACTTTACTTGACAGAAACTTCCCAAGTGGATGGTTCTAGAATTATATCAAACATATCAAAGGAATAGACGTAATTTCTGCAACTCTCCTGAACTTCTCAACCTGTCCCGTGATACCTTATGAGGATGTCTTGTGATACATTTTTACAAAACAATATTCAAAGCAGGAAGAAGAAGAAAGCAAAAAGTGAGGTTTGTTCCCTTGCCCTTTACAGAAACCCAGAAAGAATTACTACTCTGACTTACTGGCCAAAACAGAATCACATACCTAACCCCTAGACCAGCACTTGCACAATGAAAGATGACTGCTGGTATTTGATTAAACCTTCATGATTCATCCCCTGAAAGAGGACTTACTGCCAACCTATCAAGGGGAAGAGAGGAGGAAATGAGTGCTTCATAGGAAAGTAATAGTGTCTGTATGGTAGTTTGAGAAGTGGTTTGAAGAGATTTATTTGCCTTGTGAGGATAGTGAAAGAAATCTCACTAGCTTTTGAAAAAATGCATTTTCTAAGAACACAGCAAATCCTTTTCAAAGATTTCAAAACTCAGGTCACTCTGGATTATTGGTTAATGAAACGCATTCAAACAATGCTTCCCAAAGTGTATTCTCTAGAAAAATACTATCTATGGCAAAATGGTCTATGAACAGATAGATTTGGAAATATTGCATACTATACCTTTACAAAGCAAATTTTTATAATGCAGTTCAGCATAGCAACATCTCTGAGAAGCACTGCGCTAAAGAACATATTCAGTTTTGGTGTACATTCAAAGAGGATTTATAAGTCCTCATGGGACAAGGAATACCAGAAAACTGACCTGATTTACTATCTCTGAAGATGAAGTGGGAAAGTACATCTTTGACAAATGAAACCAGAACCTAAACAGGCCTCCAGGAGTACCTGGTGGGATTTTTCCTTCAATGACTACACACCTGGGGCAAACTTCTGGATGCAGTCTTATACATTACATGAGGACCTAGAGCCCTCTTTGCTTTTGGCAATCAGAGTGTCTAATATTTCTAATCTTCCTTCAAAAAACTTTATATTTGAAAAATCATTCATAATAGTCTTTTAAGTTTAATTGTCAGAAAATTCCTAACCATCTTTAATATATCCATTTTCTTTCCCCCAAATTTAATGTTATCCTGCCAATCAATTTTTTCTCCATAATAACTCTTCTCTTTTACGCTTTAGTTTCTAGCTACCATTTTTGTTCAGATACTCAGGTTTCATTGTCGTGACTTGGCCTACTTAAATGGCCCCCAGACTTTCCTTTAAAAAAGAAATTCCCATCTGAGCTACTGCTAAATTGATTTTCTTAAATCACAGTTCTGATCGTATCATTTTCCCCTCAAAAGTCCAAGAGACTCCCTATTGCTCATTGAATATTGCTGTAATAGAAAGAACATGACCTTCAGGTCAAACAGAATTGGCCTAAATTTCTGCCGCATTACTTACTGACTATGTGTCATTGATTAAACTACTATACTTTAGGGGCTTCAATTTTCTCATCTATCAAGTACGCCTAATGATTCTGTGTTAATAATGAGGTCAAATTAGATGAGGTCACTTATGACATGACCTGTAAACTACTCAGCACTCTGTAGGCATGTACACATGCTGTAGGCATTCAATAAACTGACAACTTAATCATTCAGTTAAATTATCTTTTCTCTTCTTCCAAGAGTCATTAGTCTAGCATTTAAGTCCTTCAGAATGGACAGGGGGAATATAAATATTACTGCAAAAGTTAGAAACAAACAAAATCAAGAATTTATGTATGCATTGATATATTTATATATATGTATTTGCATATATGTGTGTATGTTTTTTATTTTTCTACTTATAGGGAATAGCTATAGGGAATAGCAAATAGAGAAACAACAGAAATAAATTAATGGTTTGGAGTACATAAGATTTTAAGAAAAGTCCTATATCAAAAAATAACCAAAGTAAATGAGATTTTAAAAACACATTAATCATATATAGCAGGTAAAAGTTAAAGGCCTTTTGTACAAAAGTCTATGGCAAATTAATAAGAAAATATAAACATCACAATAGCAAAATCAACAAAGAACATAATGAGATAATTCACAGTATAATATATGATCAATAGATACTGAAAATGTGTAACTTTGGTGATAACTAAAGTACTAAAATTTAAAATGCCATATTAATAAGGCACTGTTTAAATTATTTTATTCAGTTATAATCTTTCCCACTGTAATCTCCACTCATGTTCCTAATTCCCTGAACCAGCATAGAAAAGACAAGGGGACTAAATAGTAATGGGAAAAAAATATACAATATTAAATTAAAAACATAGAAGAGACAAAACCTTATACCAAGTGTCTCTTTTCTATTAATTGAAGACATTTGTGATTCTGTTCCTATAGACTCTTTACCTAATAATGGCCACATCTTCAATGAAGACTTGCATAACTTTATGGAAAGTTTATTTACCATTTCAGCAACCTGAAATGCTACAGACTTTCAGAAAATATTTGTAGTATGAAGGTTTGAGAAAATAAATATGTTTGGTATAATGTAAGCTGAATATGGCAGACATATATTTAAATCAGTGGTCCTCAATTGGGGACAATGAGGGTATTTGACAATGTCAGGAGATATTTTTGATGGTCACTAGATAAGGGGATTTGCTAGCAGAATCTAGTGGTAAACATCTTGCAATGTACAGGAATTTCTCCTCCTTCTACCAACAGTTATTTAATCCAAGACAGCAATAATGTTGTGGTCAAGAAACCCTGATTTAGATGATGAGTTAAGTAATGTTGTGTCCAAAGGAAAAAACAAAACAAAACACATTTTTGTATTTTTAATTCTTGGTACCTTTTTAAGGGAGAGGGCTTCTAAATTAATGGATATTATCGGGCTGCAGAAAAGATTATTCTCTGAACAGCTAAAGGGCCATTAAGGAATTTTTGACTGGAAAAGCTCTAGTCTCAGCTATGACTTCCTCTTGCAAATCTTACTCTCTTCATGTATACATTTGCATTCAGTTAGAGATATACATCATTTTTCTTGTAATCTTGCCTGTGGCATGATTTTCTACTTATGTTTCCGGTGTGCTATGCAGACTTTAAAAGAAAATTGATTTTACATCTAAGGGAGCAACAAAGCAATAATCTGTATTAAAATAGATTTAAATGGCCGGAATTTTTACCAATCATTCTTATAAAAATTATTCTTCCTAAAAATTACCTTACTTGTTTGACTGTGAGGAAAGGCTATAAAGTAAAATAAAGGAAAACACACACATACACAATGTTGACTGCAATCTACACAAAGAATCAGAGCTGCAGCACTAATTTAACACGTGGAGTCTATTTCCCTGGCTTTAGGAAAGAGCTCATAATCATATGCAGAAATACAGGTAAGCATTCTTTAAAAATAATAGCAAAAACCAAACTTCACTTTAAACCAATGGTCTCCTTGTTAAACTTTGAATGTGAAAATGTCCCCTGTTGTCTTCATTCTAAAGGAATGGATGCTGTGACTCACAGGAGCCAAGCTAACTAGCTCACCAGACGGCTGGATAATAACCAAATGAGAAGTTACCAGAAGCGATGAATTTCCAGAAACTCATGGTGAAATATGACAATGGGTAACTTGGTGTCCCAGTAATGATGTTGTCCATTATTTTCTGCATTGTGACTTACCTTTAAGACCAGCAGAGAAGTAAGCAACCTGGAAGGTACTTCTATGTATTTATAAAACCATCATAAAGTAAACTATCAGATAAAGAAAGTGATTTGAGTTGGGATATTAGGAATTATTAATTAATATTGTATTCATATAAGCTTTACTCACAGTATTATTTGCATAATCCTCTTAACACAGATAATTGAAAAAAATGATGTTAGTTATGGGCTGAATTATGTCCCACTCAAAATTCATTCATTGAAGCCTTAACTCCCAGTACCTCAGAATGTGACTGTTAGGATACAGGGGCAGACAACCTGGAGACAGTTCTGTATATGCCTTTGAACTTTAATTGCACCTGGACTTTGGTTGGGTCTCTAAGGGTCAATGTTTACATATCTAGCCTGGCAGGAATATGATGGTGGAGCTCTTGGGGATGAGTTGATGAAGTTGTCTTATCTGGCAATCCCTGGGAAGATGTTAATGAAGGACTGGCTCCATCAGATAGACTCTCTTAACACTCCCTTGCAGATGGAATTTGGGTAAAGAAACTAACTCTCCTTTGATCCAGGTATCTGTGAGAATGTCCCTAGAAAAGCCCCAACCAGGAGGTATCAGGTTGAAGATGGGTCTTCTAAAGCCTTTTCCCTTGACACTTCCCATTTTCCCTGTTCCTGTTTTCCTTCCTCCAATAAATTCATGGCTTAATTCCACAGCCATCTCCAGGTGTGATTTCTCTGAGCAAGGCTGACCTTACAGTGGTTATATTTGCAGAGAGGGCATTTAAAGAGATAGTTTTGTTAAAATGAGGTCTTGAGGGGGGCTATAAGTCAATATGACCAGTGGACACACACAATGTACAGGGAGGTGATGATGTGAAGATACAGGGAGATAGCTACTACTGTAAGCCAAGAATCGAGAGCTCAGAATAAACAATCCTGCTAACGAGGCAGGATAGTAACAAGTTAGGAAAATAACTTGGCAAGTAGAATGGGGAAACTGAGACAGATAGCCAAACACATTAGACAAGCAATTTACAGCCAGATACAAAAGGTCACCTCCTTAGCGATGGCATCTCCAGGACCAGCAAAGTAGCAAAATCAGGGGTGCGATACCAGGGCCAGTTGCAGTGACTAATGACCCTCTGCCATGGTGCTGACCAATTAATTAGTGTAGGCCATGACCCTGAAAGAACACCCTTGGGAAACTGATGAATACCTGTTGAAACTCCCGACACCTCCCCTATGGTTGCAGCCTGCATGAGAGAAATAAAAACTCTCAAGACAAAGGACTCACGGCCTGGTCTCCCTCTGGGGAGCACGCCCTTGCCTTTCCCTTTCCTCTCTCCTTCCATGACAAGCACCTATCTGCTATCCTCTAAGGGTCTGCAGGAGGCTTGCAAGCAAGGGAGTAATGCGCAGCTGTCAGCTCTTCCAGCCTAATCCCTGTACTTGTCCCCAAGGCCTCCGTCTCTCTGGCTCTCCAGTGAGCTTAAGGCAGCCCAGCCTAAATTCTCCTATTGCTTCTTCTATGCTAAGTCCTTCCTCGTTTCACCGTCCCAGCTTTAATAAATGTATCATCATTGTCACCTGAACTTGTGCTGTGAAAACTTTCTCACATGAAGCCAAGAACTCACAGGCTACCAGCTGGCATGAGGCAGGCCCACTCAGGGCCAGGTCCCCTGTCAGTAACACAAACACTTTGATCTCAGACGTCTAACTTCCAGAATCATGAAAAAAAATTAATTTCTGTCATTTAAGCTGCCCAGTCTGTAGTACGTTGTGGGAGCAGCCCTCACTCACACATACAATGTTTAAACAAGATTCTCTTCCAAATGGTGAATTCAAAGATGAAGGTCGTGGTTGTTCAATTTATATAGTGCATTTACTCTCAATTTTAAACCCTTTTCATTATTGTTATTTCTGATTTCAGGGGCCAACTTCTGAGTTTTAAATGAAAGTATCGCTTACCTGTGGTAAATTTATTTTTTCAGCATAGAGCTCTGTTGAGTTTTGGCAAACAAGCAACCTTGAGACTTCAAACGCAAGATGGGTAAGAACAGTTCCAGCCTCAACCAGGCTTCCCTGGGCTCCCAAAGCTCCCAGCCTGAGTTTGGCTGGGACTCTGTGACCCAAAGATCTACTGCTTACCACAGCCTTTGACCCTTGCCTCATGCTCATCACCTGCTTCAAGCCCTCCCCAACCCTCACCCCCACCCATGGCTCTCAAATGGTTGAGGGCAGTTTCCCGAGATAGGAACATAAAGTATACTCTTTTCACCCCACCAGGCCTGTTTCTCAAAACAGCCTTCCTCCCTGCAATTTGGGGGCGGCAGCCTAAGGTCTAAGGATGGGGGAGTTGAAGAAGCCTGACGTGAGGTCAAAGGCTTTGACTTGATCAGACAGCTTTCTGCATTTGAATGAAGCCATTGAGTGGGGTTAGTTGGAATGAATAGCCCTGACCTTCCCCCCAGGCCCCCATCTCCTTTCCTCTCTCCCCTGACATATTTTGCAATGGAAGGGTAGAGGTTTCATGCTAAGTGCTGAACCAGGCCTCTGGTCAGTGGGAAAATGACACAGGGGTAAAGCTGAGTTGGCATCTCAGGCAAAGTGGTCCAGGTGGGAAGGTGTTTGTGGATGAGAGGAGGGCTGCTCTGGGACCACCCTCCCATTTACCTCCCTGGCCGAGAATAGGGTTGGAGTGATTGGGGAGGAGGGCAGAAGCGGACATGGACTATGGGACCATGGACCACAGTACTGGCTACTTGCCCTGTGGGCTGCTGGGCACTGCTAGCTCCTGTTAACTGGTTCCTTTTAGGAACCTCTGTTGTTGCTACTGAGGTGCCACTTGCTGGGAGGATCCAAGATACACTGCTCCCCTCTCTTCCTGTTTCTTAAACAGCCTGAGCCTGCTCTACGAAGGGTTCTCCAGATTTTCTTGTAAATGGACTGGCCTGCATCCACCCATCCTGCCAGCCCTCCTTGCAGAAAACCTTCACTTTAAGAGTTCTTTTCCTTTGTCCACAAAAATATACAACGAGCCCCCTAAACCCAGCCCCAATCACCTCAAAATTCCCAGCCAGCAAACAGAAATCTGGTCTCCTTCTGCTGAATTTCCTTTAGAGAGCCACAATCTTAGAAATACCTTTAGTCTTTCTCTTAAGCTTGTGACTATGATCTCCCTTCTCCCCTGGCAAGACCCCATGTATAGATGATCCCAATCCTATCCGTGTCTGACTGTCAATTGGTCTCAGGTGAGCGGGAGACAATATTGTCTCAGGTGAGCAGGAAACAATATCCAAAAGCAGCCAGGTGGCAAAAAAAAGATTCAGATGTAATAAGCGCCAAGATTTCATTTTGAACTATCAGTAGTTTTAAATGATGGGAAGTTAAGAATGAGAGAATTCTGTACAGGCAGACCTTGTTAACAATAATTCTTACTTGCTTTATCCTTCCTGCCTAAATAGTTACATTTCCACAATTGCCTCTCTTTGTTCAACCCAATATCAAAGGATTTATGTTTAGTCACTTTTCCAGGCCTTCTCTGGTTTCCTTGGGAGGGACTCATCATTTCACAGGAAACTTAAACTGTGCCCTTTTTTTTCTGTTCATTTCTCTCCTATCAGTTGAATTCTCAGGGCGGGCCTGAGAATTTACAAACCCTAAAATGGGGGAGATAAGGTTTTTGCCTCTGTCACATCTTCCTTTCTGGTATCTTTGCATTTTACTTCCTTCTCTGGCTTGATTCATTTTTCTTATTCTTGTTTAGTCTGTTATAGTTGTTTCAGTTTTTTCTCCCTTCATCCTGCTCTACCCAGCCCAGCACCCTGCTCCCACAATCCATCCCTACACCATTGTCCATGTCTGTGGGTCATTCATACATGTTCTTTCACTAATCCCTTCCCCTTTCTTCCACCATTCCCCCTCCTTTTCCTCTGACAGCTGTGAGTCTATTCTTTGTTTCCATGTCTGTCTCTGGTGCTATTTTGCTTGTTAGTTCATTTTGTTCATTATATTCCTCTTATAAGTGAGATCATACGGTATTTGTCTTTCACCACCTGGCTTATTTCACTTAGCATAATAGTCTCCAGTTCCACCCATGCTGTTACAAAGAGTAGGACAGGAATTCTTTCTTTCTGCTGTATATTCCTTCTTGGTTCTTTCAGCTTCATTCTTCAGCATGCTGACATGTTCTCAGCTCTTGTCTCTACAGAGTCTGTGTGTAAGGGGTGTCTTTCACAAAGGAGGAGGAGGAGGAGAGGGAACAGGAGGAAGAGGGCAGGAGGAGGAGGAGAAGGGGAAGGGGAAGGAGAAGAAGAAAAGAAGAAGAGTTCTGTCATCCTTTCACATCCCCTTACGCCTTTTTGGAGGCAACCCGACCCACTCGTCCCCTACCTGTTGACCACTACACTATTATCTTCTTATAGTTTGCCCTTTCCAGCATGTCATATAAATAGAATCATGTAGAATGTAGTTTTTAAAGACTGGCTTATTTCACTTAGCATAATGAATTTGTGATTTACCCAAATATTTGAATGTATCATTAGCCTATCTCTTTTTTACATTACTAAGAACTATTGCACTGGATGATTAATGCCAGAGTTCATCTTTTCTCCAGTTAAGTGATACATGGATTGTTTCCAGTTCTTAATCATTACAGAAATGTAACTATAAATATTTATGTGCTGGGTTTTGATAAATATAGGTTTATTTTTTCCTTGAGTAAATATGACTGAAATTACTGAGTCATATACTGTTTTTGCTAACTTTCTAAAACACTACCAACTTGTTTTTAATAATTGTTGTGTTTTACATTTATACCAGCAATTTATGAAAATTCAGGAATTTTGCATCATTTTCAGCATTTAGCATGTTCATTTTTTTTAAATCTTAGCTGCGAGCACTGGTTGTCATGGCTCAGTGTACTGAGCCAGCCTGCAAACCCAAGGGTTGCTGGTTCAATTCCCAGTCAGGGTAGATAACCAGGTCTCCAGCCCCCAGCTGGAGGCAGGTGAAAGGCAACCATGCATTGATGTTTCTCTCCCTTTTTTCCTCCCTCCCCACCTCTCTAAAAATAATGAATAAAATATTTTTAAGACAAAATTTAATTTAAAAATATTAGCTCCTTTAATAATTATATAATAGTAACTCATTTTGTTTAATGTAAATTTACTTAATTACTAATGATGTTCAACTTTTGTGCATGTGATTATTTTCTATATGTATATCTTATTTGGTAAACTGTTCAATCTTTTGCCCATTTTATTATCAGACTCTTTTCTTATTAATATGTTTCCATTATTGTTTATAGACATATTACATCCAACATGTGTTTTGAAATATTTTTTTCAGATAATAGCCTTCTACATCTTTTGAAGTGCAGTAATTCTTAATTTTTATGAAGTCTGTTTCATTATCATTTCCTTTATGAACCCTGCTTTTGGTGCTTAACCTAAGAAATCTTTGCCCAACCCAAGGTCACAAAGATTTCTTTCTATGCTTTCTTCTAGTTTTATAGTTTTGGGTTTTCATTTAAAATCTACCACCTATTATTATTTAATGTTTGTATATGAAGTGCAAGGCATGGTAAACCTACTTTTTTGTACAAGTTATCCAATTAACATCGAGTCACGATTTAAAAATCTCTCAGGGTACTAGGAACAGAAGAGAACTAGCTCAGTCTGAAAAAAGGCATCTACAGAAATATATAAAGCAAATATCTTATTTAATGGTCAAAAACAGAAAGCTTTCCTCCTAGATTAGGTACAAGATACCATTTTTATTCAACACCATACAAAAGTTCTCAGCCAATGAAGATGAAAAAAAAAAAAAGGAAAATAAAGACATATGGAAATAACAGAAAAGAAACCAAACTGCCCTGGCTGGTGTGGCTCTGTGGATTGATGCCGACTTGTGAACCCAAAGGTTGCCGGTTCGATTCCCTAGTCAGGGCACATAGCCAGGTTGCAAGTCAGGTCTCCAGCCAGGTCCTTGGCTGGAGGCCCGCAAAAGGCAACCACACATTGATGCTTCTCTTCCTTTCTTCCTCCCTCCCTGCCCTTCTCTCTGGAAAATAATAAGTAAAACCTTTAAAAAAGAAACAAACAAACAAAACCATTCATATTCTCAGATAATATGATTGCCATAGAGAAAATCTCAAAGAATCTAGAAAAGGCTTTAAAACTAATCAATTATTTGGAATTATATTGTATGCTTACACAACACAATCTTTCTTTGATAATGGGTTCTATATATGAACCCTGGCTCAACCACAGAAACTAGGCAAGAAATTATTACTTTTTAATTGAGGTAGTTACCTTCTGCTTTCTCTACCCAAGGATGATTTTTTTGGTTTATACATTAAGCTCCACATGTTGGACTTCCATATATCTTGCTCTTGGTATCATTCTGTTTTGTTAACTACTTGTACAGTGTCTGTAGGTCAGACCCCTTAGATCTACTACTCGGCAATGATAATGTAATTGCATTCACTTGGCTTTTGACAGTTAAAACCTGTCATCACTTGACTCTATTATTTTAGGTTCCTATCACCTTCTTTGCTATCAGAGGCCTAATACTACCATCAGTCCTGGCTTGCTTCAATAAAAGAACCTCCCTCAACGATGAAGGCAATCGTCTTACCAGTGCATTCCTTGTTGCTTTAGTTAAAGGAGTCTCCTACCAGTTCTTCTATAAAACATGGGTGGCTCCTGGTGTTCTGGCCTCCTACCCAGCTCAGTTTTGTCATCTTTATCATTCCATCTTTCACTATCTACCATAGCAGTTCTGGTAAGTAGATATCACTGTATGTGAGTCAATGACTTGTTATTTTTTCTAAGAGTCATATGAGGTATTCCAATAGCCAAAGGCAATCCATCCTTCATGTATCTCATCCCAGTTTATCATCAGTAAAAAATTTAGCAATTGCACCACAATAGCATGCTAGGAACTGTCAGCTATCTATTATCAGCTAATTGCCCTATCACCAAAATTACATTTTTGTTCGTGTTTTTTAAGAGCCCTCCTAATACAAATTATTTTATGTCAGGTTTCCAAGAACTCAGATTCTGAGATGGATATTTGTGTGCAAAAGGTTTTGAGGTGGTCTGTCAGCAATGCCCTATAAAATAAGGGGTATAGAATTAAGCAGAGGAAAAAGCTGACCCACTATGCAGTTACATCGAAGTGACCCTTCTGTGTTGCTTTAAATTGAGGAAATTATGCCAAGTCCTTGTATCACAGTGTCAATAACTTATTGGATGTAGGTTATCACCAAGAGGGAGAATAAGTTTGGGTAAGGGAACTCCTGTGATTGAAGGTAGGTCCTGAGAAAGGTTTCAACTTTTGAGCCATCAGCCATGAACACGTGACTGTTGGGATTTTCAGTTCCCATGAAGTGGACAATGATACAGGCAACTCATCAAAACATTCACTGGCAATATAGTTTATATTTCAAATGATGTGAGCAGTCATCTCAGAATTCCTACAGCTTTAAATGAGGACTACAGTTGTGTCTTTTAATATATTTTATGTAAATGTGGTAATTCATTATTTGCTTACTAATTACTATACCAGACGCTACACATTTTTGCCTTGATTTTAAAATTCCATTAGTGAAGTGATTCATGTTCACAAAATTGAAAGTGAGATGGATCATTTTTATTTTATGAAAGAGAAGTTAAAATAATCTCTAGATACAATCATTTAATATTTTAAAACCTTTTGCTGTTCAAAAATGTCCAAATTTACTTTTTATTAACTGTGAATATAAATGTTACAACCCTTTTATAAACATTGGTATAAATATTAACAGTATAATACAAGTTATGACAATGCAAAAGGCATTTTTTAGTATCAGAGATTTGATTTTGATCTTAAAAGGTAATTTAAACAAAGTGCCCAAATGATTAAATTTTGAAGTGTTGTAAAGCTACTTAATCATGAATCAAAGATAACATTTAAATAAATGCTAAAATCATTGTAGCTTTAGTTGGTACCAAACCTCATATTCTTTGCTTTGTTAGATTTCACAGGCTGTAAGATATTCCTTGTATCATCATCTCAAGTAGAACTGTTCTTCAATCAGCCTCATTTCTTTCCTGTATGCACTGAACACCATTAAGAACCATTCCAACCAAGCATGTTCTTTGTCAACTTCTACAGGATTTTAAAAATTAACCCCACCACAAAAAAGCAAAAACTATATAAACTAAAATATTAAAAGTCAAGTTTTGCTAACCATTATCCACCATTATCATAATATTTGTTACTCAGCTATGGTTAAATTATAGTTAACAATGGAACACTTGGTTAAAATTTGCCTTCTGTGACTTTGGATCTATTAAGATTCATTGTTCTTGGCTGGTGGAACAGTGGATAAGGTGCCAGCTTGTGAACCCAAAGATCGCTGGTTTGATTCCCCAGCCAGGGCACATAACCAGGTTGCAAGCCAGGTCTCCAGCCAGATTCATAGCTGAAGGCAGGTGAAAGGCAGCCATATATTGATGTTTCTCTCCCTCTCTGCCTCTCTCCCTTACCCTTTCTCTGAAAAATAATAAATAAAATCTTTAAAAAAAAAGATTCATTGCTAATCTGTAGTAGCAAACACACATTCAAACTTTGATAACTTTGTGTACTTAATCCAACTTATAACTAGGAACCAATGGTACTTTTGAGAGTTTATATATTTTGCATATCTACCATTTAATAGGCAGTTTTCAATATACTATAGCGTGTTATGAAAAATTATTTCATATGGCATAGTATAGAATATGTATTAACTATAAAAAATATTTTTCAAAAGAATAAACTAGGTCTTAGAGAGGTTTATTAAATTGCTTAAATTATAAGAAAAGGGAAGGACTTGAACCAATAGTTGTCCAACTCAAAAGCTCTCATTCTTTATAGTGGAAGGTTCACATGTGAGGTCTATTTTCTTGGTATTTGAACTTGTCAAGTTCCCTTAGATATTAATTTTTCTAGTCACCTACCAGTGTGCTTAAGATTCCTGATAAATATGACAAAGCCCATGTACAGTACTTATTATTAGGTAGAACTTTAAATTTTAAAAATTTATTTACTTTTACAGAGAGGGGAAGGGAGGGAGAAAAAGAGGGAGAGGAACTTCAATGTGTGGTTGCCTCTCATATGCCTTCAATTGGGGATCTGGCCCACAACCCAGGCATGTGCCCTGAACTGGGAATCAAACTGACCACATTTCAGTCACAGGCCAGAGCACAATCCACTGAGCCAGACTGGCCAGGCCTATTAGCTATAACTTTTAAGAAAACACAGAGAAAAAAGAGAAGTTTCACTACTTTGATTCTTCCATCAAATGCTCCAGGACAGTGGTGATATGCAAACTTAATTTTATCCAAAAAAATAGTCAGAAAAAGATGATAAATGGCAAAATTATATTCATAGATTTTTATGTAGGTCTACAAAATTAAGAAAACATATGGTATGAGATGTCAAAAAATCTTCTCTGAAGCTAAAAAGAATAAAAACTAGATACTGGTCCTGGCTAGTGGCTCAGGGGATAGGTACCTGCTTTCAAACCCTAAGGTTGCTGGTTCCATTCCCCAGGGCACATAACCAGGCTGCAAGCCAGGTCTCTAGCCAGGTCTGTAGCTGGAGGCAGGTGAAAAGCAACCATACATTATTGTTTCTCTTTCTCTCTCTGCCTCCCTCCATTCCCCTCTCTCTAAAAATAATAAATAGAATCTTAAAAAAAAAAAATCCTTAAAAAGTAAAAAAAAAGAAAGCTAGAAATTGGATAGAAAGTAAAATAATCCTTGATTCTATATGAATAAAATTTCAAAGGCATTGTTTCTGAACTACTATTAAATTATTATTTAACTAACAAGCACCCAGTTTAGTTTTATGTGGACCCCATAGAAAACCATTTCTACATTTGACAAAGTAAGCCATTATTTTTCAGGAAAAACAGTCTGATTATTTTAAGGCAAAATGCAGTTTGCTTTTCATTTAATATATCTCAGCATTTTGGTTGTAAATATTTATTAATATCATGCTTTTAGGAAGAAGCCTCTTCATGTTTGCAAAAGTCCAATAAACATATCTTGTGAGATCCAGAAGGAAGAAAAATGAATGTAATATTAATATTTTCACAACACTTACAGCAATAGAAATATTCCATATAAAGTCATTTTGTAATATATTTTTTTAATATATTTTTTCCTTTCTTTCCTTTTCTTTTTTTACAGAGAGATGAGAAAGGCAGAAAAAAGAGGAGGAGAGAAATATGGATATGAGAGAGAAGCATTGATGAAACGGTTGCCTCTCACATGTGCCCTCACCACAGATGAACCAGCAACCTGCGCATGTGCCCTGACCTGGAATCAAACTGGCAACTTTTTGCTTTGGGTAATGGTACCCAACCAACTGAGCCACACTGTTCAGGGAAGCACTTTTTATTAAGAACAGGACTGATATAATTTAAAGGAATGTTTGCTTCCCCGTAATTCAATTAAAGAAATAAAATAATCTTTAAATGTTCACCAAAATGACATATATTCATACCTTTTTTCAAAGACCCTCCAAAGTAACATTTATTTATTCAATTAACAATTACTGAGTATTACTACACATTTCTTCCTATCAATAAGAGTGGTTCAACCTGTACTCCACTACTTAATTACCATTGGAAACAACCAAATTACTATCTTGGAGCATCTTATGAGGGGGAACTCAAGAAATGGAAGTTATTTATAAAAAATTATATAGTATTTATCCTTACACGTTTAAATTTGTAACCTTCAGAGTACTCTCCATTTGATGCAATATACCTACTGAGATATTTTTCCCACTGCTCAAAATAATTTTTGAACTCATTAATTTTGATCCTTTTAGTGCTTTTCTATTTTTTGTTTCATCTCTTCCACATTGGCAAAATGTTTCTCTTTGAGGATTTTTTCCATGAGGGAAACAAAAAAAGTTGTTTGGGGGGAGATTGGGTGAATAGAAAGGGTGGGGCATGGAGATCAGGCTATTTTTGGTCAAAAACTGCTGAACACTCAGTGCAGTGTGAGCAGGTGCGTTCATCAATCATCCACCATGTGATGGGTGAATGTGGTGAAAGAGCCTTCAAAAAAAATAACTAACTGAAGCTAACTACAGCCTCTCACAACAATGCCAGCTGGTGCACTGATACAGATGGGTTCCTAGAACACTCATCTATCAGGGGAAGCCTGTACTAAAAGAGGTCCACGCTCCAAAAGATAATTCTGGTTTATTGGGGTCCCCCCTCATAATGCTTGACACATATATACGTACATATATACATATATAATTTCATGGTACATATATAATTTCAATGTGGAAAACAGACTAGGAAAGAAGTATGGGTTCAGTCAGGAAAATTGCACAATTCAGTGGATCAGGGTGGAAGTGAAGAGTAGTGAATTTATGGGTACACTTTGAAGCAGACAAGATATTCTCTCCAGGGTGTGATAAAGCCATCAGACACGGAATGATGGAGTTTCCATACACTAAAATGGGACCATAATGGGTAGTGCAGGTTTGTAGTGTAGAGGAAGTGGGGTGGAAGGAGAATGTTCAGGGGAAAGAGTGCAAGAGGGTACAGGGAGAAAAAAGACTAGAAACTCAGTTTTGAACCTGTTAAATTTGAGATGTCTATTAGACATTCAAGTACAGTTATAGGATACATGTATTTGCAGTTCAGGTGAAAGATATGAATTGGAATTTAAATTTTGGAGTAATGTGTATCTAGATGTTAGTAGGATATGAGACTAGATGAGATGACATAGGGGCTAAATATAAATATAAGAATGTAGCCCTGGCTGGTGACACAGTGGATAAGGCACCGGCCTGCAAACCCAAAGGTCTCTGGTCCAATTCCCTAGCCAGGGCACATAACCAGGTTGCAAGCTAGGTCTCACAGCTGGAGGCAGGTGAAAGGCAACCAAACACTGATCTCTCTCTCCCTCTCTGCCTCTTTTCCTTCCTTTCTCTCTGAAAATAACGGATAGAGCTTTAACAACAACAACAACAAAAAGCAAAAACAATATAAATATCAGGAGAGGATATCCCAGGACTGAGCCCTGAGATAGTCCACGACTTCAAGTTAGAGAAGATGTGGAGGAAGAGAAGAATGCGCTAAGACCAAGCTGTCAGGAAGTTAGGTGGAAAACCAAGGGGGAGTAGGGGAGAAATGTCCTGAAAGAAAAGTGAAAAAATAAGTCTTTTAATTGTTAAAAATTGCTGATGGATCAAAGGTAAGATGACTAAAAATTAATCTCTGTATTGAGCAATAAAAGTCAGTGATGATGATGGCAATTGCAGTTTTGATAGAGTAAAGACATGAAGTGGATTCAAAAAGAAATGAAAGAAGAAACTGGTGATAACAAGTACATACAATCCACGTACAGTTTTACTGGAAAGATCAGTAGGAAATTGGGGTAGCATTTATGAAGAGAAATGGGAGTAATGGGTTATAAATTTCTGAGAAGAGATACAATAACATATTTATAGGTTGATGTAAAAGATAAACTAGGCAAGGAAAAATTGACATGCAAGGCATTGGTTACAATGATTCACTGTGGAATTCAAGTCTAGTAAAAACAGAGATGGGACATGAAGTGTGTGGAACTCCCTGCACACCTATCAGCACAATCTGTCTATCAGTTAAGGGAAAGTATGGGAACTAGACTATCTGGTTTGAATTCCCTTCTACTACTTAACCAGCAATGTGACTTAGGCAAATTATTAACTTGTCTGTATCTCACTTTTCCTCATTTCTGAAATGGTAATAATAAGTGAACCTCCCTCAGAAAGTTGGCACAAGAACTAAATGTGTTAATGTTTGTGAAGGGCTTGGAAGGGCAAGTTGTATATTATGTTTGTTAAATTCATACACATACACATGCACACACATATTATACATTACATACATTCATAAATACAAAAGTAAATACATTCTTAGTGATGTTTTCTTCTGACCTCATTTTGTTTCTTTACTCCAGATCACACTACTACATTTGCTAATTGTCTTCTATACCAGCAACACTTCAGCAAAAAGAATGTTAACTAGACCCCTGAACTAGAAAGCAACAGTTAAAATCTGGCCCTGGTACTGACTTGCTTCATGCTTGATTTTATTATAAATCAGACTCCTCAGCTAAAAATTTATTTAGTGTTTTTGTGTAGTAAATGAATAAGGCATATAAAGCACTTTGCCCAGTACTTGTAACCTGGTATATAGTCAATTAAGAATAGCTAGTAACATTGGTATGTTACCCTTAGATTTTGGCACTTTGTCTGACATGAATATACTATGGGAAAGAGAGTAAAATCCACTGAGATTAAACTTTATTCTTATGCCAGCATGTCCCATTCTTCTTATCTATATTTCATGTTGAAAGATAAACTTCAAAAACATGATATTCACCTGGGAATGAAAGGATTTGGGTCATAAAGAGAAAAACAGACTTCTTAGTTCCACAATGATCATTATCAAAAATGGATCCTATACGTTTCTGGCTCTAGTAAGCAGATCAGTGTGCCATCGAACACATTTGTTAATAAGACACCAGTTTGGCAATTTTTGTGTGTTTATGCAGGGCAGTTTATATTGGTGAAAGCCAACCATCTACAAATGATTCAAAATTAAAAAAAAAAAAAAGATTGAATTGATAAATGTATATGTGTGAAGAAGATGCATTACAAATAAAAATATAAGCACAATGGGCTGGATGTTGAAATCCTAACCCACAATGTGATAGTATTAGGAGATGGGAGGTGATCAGGTTATGAGGGTGAGTCCTCCTGAATGGTATTAGTGCTCCTATAAAAGAGACTCCAGAGAGTGCTCCGCCCTCTTTCGCCATGTGAGGATACAAGAAAAAGAAGTATTTTTAAATCCATATCCTGCCTATGAACCAGGAAGTGACCTATGAATCTATTGGCTTCTTGATCCCAGCCTCCGGAACTGTAAGAAATAAATACTTGTTATTTAAGCCATCTAGCTATGGTGTTTTTGTAAAGTAGTCCACACTTGCTAAGACGATTAAGGTATCTACAGAGGTTATCCAGCCGCAGGAAAATAAGCAATAATGAAGAGTCATTCAAATATGTTTTTACAAATAAATACTGCCGAGCTAAGAGTCATCATAGCCCACAATGCACTGGCCAGCTGGGCAATATCTTCAAGATATTCTAGTTGTCCAACTTGTATGCTTCCATGTTAGGACTTACAATTCCAGGCTAGGCTACTAGTTTGGAAGGGAAATTCTAAGTCTGAAAGTTATATATATAATTGGGAAGTAAAAATGAAATCTCTTGGATAAAAAGGAAAACTAGAATTGACATTTTTTAACCTGGATGCCATTGGAAAAGCATCTTCAAGGATTTTTCAGAACTAAAATATTTCTTGTATTCATGAAATAGACATTACATCTTTATTACATCTTTGTGAAATAGACATTATGTCTTTATTTTTAAATTGATGAAATTGAGGCAATGCAAAATCATTCAGGAAGTATCAGATCCAAGTCTTAAATCTCAGACATTTTTAAACTCTAAGGACATTTCTTTATGAAATCAGGTCTTTCTACTTCCTGACTTTTCCTACGTATGTATCAACCCACGTCTCTCATATCAAAGCTCAAATTACTCTCTCTTTTCTTCGTCTCCTACTTAGCTTCACCTGACTCTAATTTTTACCCTTAATATTCCATCACACAGTATCTTCAAAAATCATCAGTGTTTTTTTTTGTTTTTGTTTTTGTTTTTGGCTGTCACATCCAGCCAATTTGATTACCTTTTTCATCTCAAAGTTCCTTCACCCCTCTGTTGTTATGATCTCTCTTACTGTTTGGTCTCCTCTATCTACACCTTTTCAGTTTAATTACTGGACTCTTCTCACTCTGTCCAACTCTTTTCATTTTATTTATTTATTTATTTTTAAAATAATTTCATTAACTTTATTGGGGCAACATTGCTTAATAGCATCATAGAGGTTTCCAGTGTACCAGGCATGCATATTGCCCTGTGTGCCCACCATGCACAGTCAGACCACCTTCCTTCATCGTATATTAGGCTCCTTCACCTCCTATCCTCCCTCCCCAACACCCTTCCTTCTGGCAACCACCACATAACTGTGTCCTTGAGTTTCAGTTTTATATCCTATATATGGCTGAATTCATATGGTTCTTAACTTTTCTGACTGACTTATCTCACTTAGCGTAATATTTTCAAGGTCCATCCATGTTGTTGCAAATAGCAATATTCTGTCTTTTCTTACGGCTGAGTAGTATTCCATTGTGTATATGCAACTCTGTTTAACTCTTTAAAATGATGTTCATATGGCCTTATTCCTTCTCTTCTCATGCGACATGTTCTCTCTGAACAATCTTTTCTACATTCTACATCATTTCATGGTGCCTAAGTATAATTTACATTAATATTCATTATTTAACCAAGAATGATGTACAGATCATTTAAATACCACAGTTAAACATAAAACCTTCAGAAAATTTTCTGGCTACCTGTCAGGTAATTTGAAGAAGAATTTCATCAACATTAAGAAACAAGTTATATGTTACAATATTTAGCCCCTAGGGTTCTACCTTACCAATTGAAGCCATATCCTTTATTGTCTCCAATGTTGGGCTTACAGTTTTCTATTAAATGTTCTATGCTTCTCCAGCTAAGAAGAGCACAATATGAGGTCATTCAAATTGTCACCCCAAGCTCCAATTCACAGGTGGAGAGTATCGCTTAATTGTTTTGCCTGCATTCTTTTTTCTGCCATGAGTGAAAAAAAAATGGTTATTAGGATATATTGATTACAGGAGAGAAAACCAGAAGACCTGCTCAAATTGTCAGAGAATTCTGTTTGTACTATGATTATAGCTACACAATGAGAACTACACGGTGAGAACTAGTAAACTTGTAGGGAACCCGATACCCCTGGTCTGAAGCAGGTTCTCAAGAGAAAGGTTCACAGCAGGTAGAATAATTCTCCCTTTCTCTACTATGATTAGCAACAGCTACTGCATGATAAAGAGCTAAGCTTCTAAAATAACAGTTCAACATCACAGAGCTTTATAAGATGAAATGTATATAGCCATTGCATTTTCCTAGAGGCAATCTGTGTAGTGCCAGCGTGGTCAGGTCAGAAGCAGGGGTTCTTGTTTCAACTACACAGTGTTCTAAAAAATGGTATTGAATCCAGGTCACCAATCCATGTTTTTCTATTTTCTCAGTAAATTATCCCTCATGAGTACCTGCTGTCCATTTTTGCCAGCTAACCTCAATCAAGCCTCCTCATTTCATCAAAGATGTTTCAATAGTGTTGAACCTCCTAGTAAAGGGTGCAGGCTCTTATATTGCTTTGCTTTGCATAAAAGAGATTTGCTTAAATGAATTGCAGATACAGCCACTATCAGAAACAAAAATAACTGGCAATTTTTAAGTCAGACTATCTCATTTGGGAATTAACCATAATAAAAAGCACCCTTTTAATAAAAACTAGTTCAGATTAAAGTATAGTAAATAACAGTGGGTAAAATTGTGATCCTTGATGAACATCTTTTTTTTTTTTTTTTTGATGAACATCTTTCTTGATTAATAGCTTTCATTTAATGAGAAATAGTCTTGTGAACAATATACTCAAAAATAAACTCTATCTTCATATGTATTTAAATTTGTCTTAACCTAATTATTAAACATAGGTTAAAATATGTTATTTTACATAGATTTCACCTGGATTCCAATACTATAAGGGGTAAAAAAAGAGAATGACATTTGTGCTTAATGTTTAGAGTGACACATGTGCAAAGATGCCATGTTGTAACATTTATAGTTTTATACTTTATCTGAATATAAATTGGATATTTCCAAATTATTATGTCAACTGACATTTTTATATTTGCATTATGCTTTCTTTCTTCCAAGTCTCTTCATCAATTTTTCTAAATTAAAGTTCTTTTGCTAAAAACATATTTATAACCATGGCATTGGGAAAACATAACCAGGGAAAAGAAATCCTAATTTGGCTAGGCCATTACTGAGAAGTGAAAAGAAACTTCCTAGATTAACCTTTCCTAGAAAAACATTTGTTAGAATTTTTCTCATTTTATAAAACATAGCCAATAAAAAATTGTGTTGAAAGCATTAGATATAATGTGAAAGAGAAGAATGAGACAAACATTTACTTTCATTGTCATTGTTAAAGGTTGTATTTGATGTCCCAGACAATGTACAAAGCAGAAGAAATGGGATAAAAACTATCATTATTTGTAGATGATCCACTCATCAACAGGAAGAAAGAACTGAATAAATAGAAATGCATATTATATTTATAAGTAGTAGCACTCATTTTTATAAAAAGAAATCATAAATTTAAGTCAATTCTGTTACAGAGTTGGAGAAAGCCAAAATCCTCTACTCTGCAGTTTGGTGATGGGGTAGGGTGAGGCCAGGCTGACCTCCCTCTTTTTGTCATCAAGGCAATAGCAGGGTCCTTACCCAGATGGTAGCAATGAAAACGCTTACAGTGCTATGCAAAATTCTATCGGTGGTCAGAACTATTTACTGTGTACACTACATCAAAGGGAATTTAAAATAGGGGACAGCTGTCAATCTCAGTCTTCCCTGGATACAAATGCAGAAGAGCTCCCCTAGAATGACATGCAGAGAGACTCACGGTCTATCTCTCTGCTCCCTTGGATGGACAAGCAGACAGGGACTCATCCACTCCCCTGGATGGACCCATAGACATACATATGGCCTAAGAACTCACCTGGTTTGAGAAGTCGGGGAGCTAAGTTGGGGAGGGGGAGCTTGCACAGAGATAGGTAATTACCTGTGGTATAAGAATTGGGGAGTGTGCGCAGGATACTCCCTTAATTGGATATAGCAGCTGCTGGGAACTTGGAATGTTTTTTTTTAAGTTTTTTTTTTTTTTTAAGATTTTATTTAATTATTTTTAGAAAGAGGGGAAAGGAAGAGAGGCAGAGAGAGAGAGAGAGAGAGACATCAATGTATGGTTGCTTTTCACCTGCCTCCAGCCACAGACCTGACTGGAGACCTGGTTTGCAACCTTGTTATGTGCCCTGGCTGGGGATTCGAACCTGTGACCTCTGGGTTCACAGGCTGGCTCCTTATCCACTGTGCTACCAGCCAGGGCCTGGAACTTGGAATTTATAACTGGAATGCTAAGCTGTAAACTCTTGTGTTTCTGAAAGATGGTATCTTTTGTTAGCCTAATTGGACAGGACTGTATATTTTGAATGGTTTTAAAGAGAGTGGGATTTAATGGCATAATTGCACCTTTAATATAAATCTGTATACCTTTCCTTTTCACCAAACTCTGTTATTAAGAGTCATTCCTGGTGGTGGGTAAGTTGAGCCCATTAAAACTGAGGACCACTGCCCCCCACCAAAGGTCCTGTTACAATTCCAATTAAAATATTCCGAAGAAAACTTTTTATGAAATTTGATGAACAAATTAAAGTATTTATATGGAGCAATAAATATCAAAAGTGTCCCATGAACCAGAGGTTATGGTTCTGGCCTGCAGTCAGAACTCAGCCTGTCATACAGGCCCAAACATAAAGCTCAAGGTCCCAAATCAGAGGTACACTGTTGTTACTCCAGAGCCCTTCATTGCCCATATGTCTGCTGTGACTGAGAGGCACCAAACTACAGCGCACTACAGAATTATTAGAATTACTGTGTGTGAAGGGTAGATGCAGACACACTACAAATCCTGAATATATTTGTATAGGAAGCCTCATATTTTATGTATAGGGGCCTTGTATTAGCATATCTAACACATACATCTTGATAACAAAGTCTAGCAGGTTCAGATAAAATGATGTGTAAAATTGACACCTCTGGAGCAAACAGCCCAAAGAAACAAGTTGTCTTTGTGACAAAAACTCCTGTACATGTAGTGATAATTAAAACTAACTATGCAGTATAAGAGTTATTTATTTGCAAAATTGAATAGGTCAGTGCAGCACAGAGACAATTTCAGCATGTTTTCAAAGTACACTTGGGTAGTGAGTCCTAAATTTCAGGTTAATTTTTTAAAAATTGTCAAAATTAAGTATAACAGAAAGAAAATATTCGTGTGAAAGCCAGGCATACAAACTAAAAAATAAAGAAGGTCAGCAGAGTTACAAAACATCAAAGCTATTTCAATATTGGGTTGGCCAAAAAGTTCATTTGTTCAGTTTTGAGGTGAAAATAAAAGACACATTTTACATTTTCACCAATAACTTTATTGAACAATGTATTCACTGTTTTGTTCCACTACCTTCTGCCACATTTAAGGCAACTTCATAATTCCATTTTGCAATGTGTTTATTATTTTGAGTAAAGAACTCTTCCAAGTACTTTTGCAGTCCTCAAGGAATTTGACATTTTTCCATTAAGAGAATCTTGTAAAGACCAAAATAAATGAAAATCCAAACATTCAATGTCTTGTGAATACAGTGGATGAATCAGAACTTCCCAGCCACGCTGTAACATTTTCTGTCTGGTCACAAAAGAAACATGGGGTCTTGCATTATCCTGAAGGAAGATTTTATACTTTTTGTTGACCAATTCCTGACACTTTTCTTCAGGTGCTGCTTTCAGTTGGTCTAATCGGGAACAGTACTTGGAATTAATTGTTTGGTTTTTTGGAAGGAGCTCATATAGAGGACTCCTTTGCCATCACCTTCTTTGGGTGAAGACTGGCCATTGGTGTGGTTGGTGGTGTTCATTTGGCTTACCCCATGATCTCTTCCAGTCCACATTATTGTAAAGTATCCACTTTTCATAGCTCATCACAATTTTTTTTAAAAAAAACAGAATGTTTTCATGAAGTTTAAACAGAGAATTGCATGCAGAAGTAAGGTCAAGAAGGTTTTTTTTCACTTAACATAAATGGAACCCAAACATCAAAATGGTTACCATAACCAAGCTGATACAAATGATTTTCAATGCTTGATTTGGATATTTGGAGTATGTTGGCTATCTCCTGCATGGTGTAATGTTGATTGTTCCTAATTAATATCTGTATTTGATCACTATCAACTTCAACTGGACAACGGAGTATCATCCGGTGAGAAATCTCCAGCACAGAACTTCACAAACCACTTTTGACACATTTGATCAGTCACAGAACCTTCTCCATACACTGCACAAATTTCATTTTATATTTCATTTGCATTTTTACCTTTCTTGAAGTAACATGCCAAAAAGTTGCTAACTTTCTTCCATCTTAATACAATTGTGAATTGAACAGTGTTAATGAGAAAACACTGGGGATAATGGTGATATTCAAAATTATAATGCTTGACTGCCAGATAATCCTACTCAGTTAAAATTTCCAGGGAGAAAAATCTAAAAAGCTTAAAGTTAAAATAGAAATAAAGTCTAAAACTCAAGTAAAAGAGAAAATTATTTTAAAAAGATTTTCAGGTCCAATGTTGGAAAGATGAAACTAAATAAAAGTAGATGAAGAAAAAATATATATATGCAAATATAAGTAAATGACATAGTGAATATATCAACAAAACTAATTGATTAATATAGACATAGGGTCAAGAACAGGGAAGGTAAGAGTTTTGCTTTACTCTTTGCTTGTCAGAACATATCTAAAATAACACATACCATTCTTAAAGAAAGAGCACATTTGGAAACCATAACACAAAAGAGATTCCTATAAAAGTTAATAAAGTGTAGCCTTGTAAAAAGGATTCCAATATAAAATCATATTTGCCTAAATTAAAGAACTCTAAATGCATTACACGTTAGGTTTATTTTACGCAGAGAATATATTTTACATAGCCTTAATGAAAGAGACTTAGAGGAAAGCATTTTCCATCTCAATGCGTCTATTCCTGCCTTCTCAAATGCTTTGCAGTTTCTAAACCTGTCATGTTTGAAAGTGCATTAGGAGTTTCTGCTTAGATCCTGAATGCATTTGAAAACAGTGTGCTACCATTTCTTGTTAAGTGTCCGGAATGATGCGATAAACTTTGAGTAATCTCATGACCTTCTAATAGTTTTGCTGGGCACCCAGTATCTGTTCACTCTTTTGGTAATAATACGTTGCATTACTTTCGAATTACCTCTCCCACAGTCTCAAGTAACTGTGCTTTTTATGGGGTTGACTCAACAGCACAATCTATGGGCACATTAACTGGCTTAAGAACAGTCATATGTCCCAATTTTGCCCATCAATATTTAAAAACAGGATATTTACTTGAACTTTACCCGTCCCTGCCAAGCAAACACACACAGGCCCACAAACTGCAAGTGACTCTAGGAAGCTATTGTCCTTGCATTAAATTTTTGACAGAAGTCACCATAAAACAGAGCAGAATTAAGACATTCTTAGAATGGATGTTAGTAATATAATTTAAGAACCTGGTACTAATATTACCTCAGGCATTTAACTTGTATAAGCCAAAAAAAAAAATTTGCTTTCTATTTTTTAAATGTGTTTAAACTTTATTACGTAAAGTTTTTATTCTAAAGACATAAAATTTAGTCAAGCATTTACCTTCCCAGCTAATTCAATGTTGTCAGGCAAAAAGTACCTATTCAAGTTTCTATCTAAATTTACTGTACAATGTGACAAAGTCACAATTATGGTAAATTGTCAAAGAAGTATATAAAATTACTGGCTTAAATTATTTACTATTTGGGTAAACATTAAACTGGAAATAGACTTGGTTTATTTTAACTTCAATAAAGTACATTACTTTCTGTTGTGCCCAAGGTACCATTTCAAAACTGAATTAAAAATAAAGACATTTCATACTACAATTAAGCCATACCTCATTAAACTTCAGTCCTTTCAAATAAAGGAATGCTAATTCAATATTTTTTGTAGGTGAAAGTCATGTTAGGTATCAATAGTGTTACTATTTATTTTCAAAATTTTAACAATTAATAAATGGAGTTTCCAATGGTCAGAATTTCTTTTTAACTGTAAAGCCTGCCATGCCAGCCTTTTCCCTCTGGAAAACAAATAAAGAAAATGCTGAACTTATACATGTTGGATTTCTACTTTTTTCTTCCTGAGTTACATTACAATCGTGTTGAGGCACAACTCTTGTTCTTTGAGCTTTGCCTTACATCATCATTTAAAAACTACCAGTACCTGGCTGGTAGCACAGTGGATAAGACGCCGGCCTGCGAACCCAAAGGTCGCAGGTTCGATTCCCCAGCCAGGGCACATAACCAGGTTGCAAACCAGGTCTCCAGTCAGGTCTGTGGCTGGAGGCAGGTGAAACGCAACCATACATTGATGTCGCTCTCCCTCTCTGCCTCTCTCCCTTCCCCTCCTTCTAAAAATAATGAAATAAAAAATCTTAAAATAAATAAATAAATAAATAAATAAATAAAAACTACAAGTAGTAGGACATTTCTATTCAGCACAATACAGAAGCTTTTCCACATATATTTTAATCCATTTTAATGTGGATTACTAATTACACTGTATAAATATGTAAAGTGTGGAACAATTTACTTATAAAAGTATTTGATTAATGATTGTGTTGCTTTTCTAATTTTATGCAGCAATGTTAAGGTTATCTTGACCTATGTCAATCATATTGAAAAATATATAAATGGATATGAACCAGTGATTGCAAAATTATACAGATATTACAAAATCCATTGTAAATTATAAATAAAGATTTTTGTTAATAACAGTGGATCATTTTTACATAATTTTTGTGACATAAAAATATTTATCAGGTGACTATTACTTCTGTATTAAAGTGTATTTTTTAATATTTTATTTACTATTTTTTAGAGAAAGGGGAAGGGAGCGAGGCAGAGAGGGAAGGAGACATCAATATATGGTTGCTTTTCATCTGCCTCCAGCTATGGACCTGGCTGGAGGCCTGGTTTGCAACCTGGTTATGTGCCCTGGCTGGGAATTGAACCAGCAACCTTCGGGTTTGCAGGCAGGAGCCTTATCTACTGTGCCATCAGCTAGGACTATGTATTAACATAATTTAACCCAACTATAGACAGTATATTCTGTGATAACTCACTCACCAGCCTCCTTATTGAAAAGTCAGAATATGAAGGTATCTTTACAAAACAATAAATAAAGGCATACAATAGGAATGAGCATATACTCTGAAAGAGGATTATTATTTTACAGAGATTATAGAGAATAATGGGGTTTGGCTTTGTTTTTGAGCAGCAGCTAAAAGTCCATGTTCTCATCCCTGAACTTGTACTTTGTGAACTGCAGGGAATGTGAAGATATTCTGGCTGCAAGACCTGTCCTGCACTGCTCGCCACTGCTCATCCGTCTGGCAGGCAGATGGTCCCTCGTTCACCACATGAAGACTCAGAAAAAGGTGATCTTCCCCTTACCTGTAGTGTCTTTTTCTATTTAATGGTGCTGCTTTTTTCCCATCCTTCCTTCCATCTCTCACTCTTTCATTCTTTCTTCGATTTGACATATACTGAATGCCCGTTATATTCTAAGTAGTAGGTACAACGACGTAATCATGAAAGAAAAGACTATAGGAAGACTCAAAAGTAAACCTGAAATTATAACACATTAAATATAATAAGATAAGCAGAGTGTTCCTTGAGAGCACAAAAAGTGGAACATAAGTAAGTTCTGGTGAGTCAGAAAAGACATCACAGAAGTGTTTTATTTATACACTGAATCTAGAAGGATAGTCATGAGTTACCTAATCAGCTAGTATAATATATGTCTTACCCAGGTATCTTTCATTCACCAGCCAGGTCAAGACTATATTTCTTTGTGTCTGAGGTAGAAACCTTATTTTAATTAAAAACTAGGGAAACTAAAGGTCCAAGATGAATTTTATTCCAAAGTAAGTGGTTATTTGGTTTTTAGGTCATTGGTCAAGAGAATCTTAACATTTCTGTATAAATTGGAAAAGCAACAGACTCATGTATCAAGTAATTTGAGAGGTAAGTCATTCCATAATTTGCATATCTAATTATGTTTTTGCCTCTTCATAATAATTGATGTCTTTGTTTTTCTGAGTGCCTCCTCACTTTAACTCTGAGTTTCTTTAAAACACTAATGTATCTAATATTATTGCTTTACTGGAATTTAGAAATCCCTACTTTTAAAATTCTGTATTTAAGTGTACATAAATCCTAGGAAATTGTTTAGACATTATTAGATTAATAGATAAAATATATATCTATCAATGGTTACTTCTTAGTTGATTTGAAAGTTATATTATTCAAGAGAAAAAAAAGAAAAGGAAATAAGTTACAGAAAACATAGCAGAGTTTGAAACACTTAACCTCATTCATATATAGCCAGTGATAAGACCTATTCAGCCAGAGACTTTTATGTGTCAATTACATACATCTATTATTTATTCAGGTCTCAAAATATTATCAGTATTTTAATTCAGCCATTCAGGAAGAACTAGAATCATATGTTGAACCTATTGAGGCTTATTATAAACAGTTTTTATTATTTTGCTATTAACTTTGAGAGAACTTGAGAGGCAAAATTTGTTCAGCCAAATTTCCTAAATTAAAACAATTAACATATTGTAGATTATTTTGTGTTTATTGCTGACCTTGTGAAAATATTTAATGTTTCAAAGATGAGTTAACTCTTTGATCAATAATACTGCAGTTCATATAATAGAGCACAAATAGTTAGAAATTTCAACTCGGTGTGAATCTTCTAAACACAGGCACTGTTTTCTAGAGGCCAGGAAATGTGAGGAGGCAGAGTGCTGGCAGACTGAAGAATCAGCTACATGGCGCCCTTTGGATGGCCTTCAATAACTATTTTTAGAAGAATAGAAGAAAGTCAGCCTGAACTCTTTATTAGTTTTTATCAATATGCTTTTGTTACCAATTTGTATAGCATTTTGAGTGATTCTATGAGAAAAGATATTAGTAGAGACAACATATATTGGCTCTATAGTAGTAGAATTTTATTCCAATAATAACATGCTCTTTTGCCTCCAAAAGTATTTTTATTTAAATATATTAAACTAATTTAATAGTTTAAGTGATTTATTTTGGGACATTAGAAAAAATACTTGAAATAAGATCTTAACCAGAGAAAGGAAAATTTAAATTTAACAGATGTTAATATTTATGACAATCTGGTTATTCAGATTGTATATACAGATAGAATAATTAGAAAGCTATCAAATCCCCCGTTTTCATTTTAATGCTAATCAAATGACAGCAAAAATTTTCAATAATCTGGTTAACGTATTCAAGATAGTTGTCATTTGATATAATTGAACTGGATTGTTTGAATCAAAATTATTTAGTATTACTTTTTGCATAGTTTAAAATCAACTTATTCTGCCCTTTAATATGATTGTTGTTTAATACAATTATCATGTAGAGCAAAGACATATAATATAATTACATGAACTCCTATGTATTTTTTTCTAAGAATAAATACATTGACATTTAATGCATTCATAAATACATTTTTTTTCATAAGCAATGTCTTTAGGAGCCCCTAAAATTGGTTGTTGTCCCTTCGTGTGAAACCAGTTTTATATCTGACTTATCTATGAAAATGACCATACACTGAATTATTTTAAAAATATGCATAAAGCCCCACATATGTGCACTTATTTTGCTTTAACTGATATAAGCACCACCAACTGTTCAAATTCTGTATATCATTTCATTTTGCATCTAACTCATAAAAGGTATGTTGTAGTAAATCACAAACTTAAGCTGTGGCTATCCTTTCCATAGGATAAAAGCAAAATTATCCTGGAAATGCAAATATCTAGAAAAAGCATTCTGACAACAAAAGTAAATAATGTAAAACCCTAGAGCACCTTGATTTCCATCTCCCTAATGACTACGTCGCAAATCACTTCCCAGAACATTCTGTGCAACACTCATGTATAAACAAAAAAATAAATTTTTCCAAATTAAATTATTAACCCTAATTACGAACAGGTCGTTCACTGAGGAATGAAAAAGATAATTAGAGGGATGCTTGGAAGTAAGTTATGGGAAAGGCAAATAAAAGTTTTATTTATCACCCAGGAAATGTCCTTGGTATGAGAACTAGCAAGTAGAAAGGATTTGGTAAAAGTAATAAAGTGAAAGCGTAATGACTAATCTAGACCAATTTCTGTCAAGAATCCCCCACCTTCAAGAGAGAAGTGACTGAAACAGTATAATAAATGTATCTCTTTCTGAAACCAGGTCAACAAGTTTCTTCCAAAATGCACCTCAGTGAAAGAGCTGTTGGGGTCACTGAGCAGTGGATGTAACCTCCACACAGAGCAGTACAGGAGTACAAAGGAGAGCTTGTCTTGCATTAGGCGGCCCCAAAAGAAAGCCATTGGCCTCTGAAAACAAGTTTCTCTGAAAATGAATAGATAACCGTCTACAAACATTTCAGTTGTGGTGCTCTTAGTGACTTCATTTCAAAGGCAAAAGTTAACTTTGGATTTCAGTACCTATAAAAAGCATTTCAAACATCCATAAGCTTGACCACTAAGAACTCTGTCATTTAAAAAAGCAAACATTTGTCCCGATTATATGTGTGCACGTGTAGCTTCAAAAGGATGGGCTCAGGGCCAGCAAAGTAAAGGTACAGGGAAGAAAAATTTGTGACATTAAAACAGGCAAATTCCTGTAAGAAAATTAATACAGAGGTTAATATAGTTCAACTCAATCTTTCATTAATGAAAAAGAAAATGTAAGCATATTATTATCAATTTGACTGCTTTATATATGCCACCTATTTCTTACTGAAAATTTACTGAAATAAACAAGTTAAAGTAAAAAGGTTTTGTGGCAAAACATAAAAGAAAATATGCTAAATAACATGCCACTTTAAATTGTTAAAAGATAATCTCTGTTGCCAATAGGTATAGATGCATTTTGCTAAGATTGATATCTTCGGTTAATATAGCCAATATCTAGATAAAGTGATACCTTCCATGTTACCTATATAACAGACTAGAACCCTCATTATGAGAGATACTCACTTTTTATGCATGTGACCAAGAATATAATTTAGGCTATTGATTTTATTTGGATGTGTCTTATATATTCCATTAGATTTTATATTTAAATTAAATTCACATTTTTGTTCTATTTTACTTTGCTTTTGTTTTTTGTGTTCAGATTAGTAATTCTATTGATAATTACACATTTTCCAAGAAATTCTTGGTCAAATTCTATTTATAGTTATAATCCCCATGTAACGTGGTGATTTCTTTTCCCTCCTTTAGAGAAAAAGCTATAAATAAGAAATTGAGTAGATTGGGTTTGTAGATTGAAGTGGTGACATGGCAGACTCCTGAATTTTTTCTCTTCCCACAGATACATTAAATGTACACCTACATAGCGAGCAATTATTTCTGAAAGAAATCCAGAAATTAGTTGAGTGACTCCTACACATTGGGCAAATGAGAAAATACCCACATTGAAAGTGGTAAGGAAGGCTAAAACATACTCTCATCATAAACCTCACCCCTAGCACAGTGCCATATAATCAGGACAGTACTCCCAGCTCTCAATTACTCCCAGAGGAATAAACAGTTTGTACCCCACATTTAGTACTCCAACATTTAATACTCCCACTCAAGATTTGCATCCCCAAAACACCTAGCTATATGAAAGCCAACGAGGCTTTCGAGACTGTTGCAAACAAAACAGCATGTTCAAGCACTCACTAGAGCTAGATCCTCTTGGAGCTCAGCGCAGGAAAAAAGTGGGCAATCTTGTTTCCCAATCTCCCAATCTTTCCTTGTGAAACACTCGACTTTGCACTTTGAAAGCTGCTGTCTGAGAGTCAGGCTCCTAATTTAGCACATATTTAGGATCTGGCTGTGATTCTCCCTGAAGACTGGGAAAATGGGCCATGGACATCCCCCCCTGCTGTTTCCCTCATGAATGCACTGGTATCACCCTAGAAGGATCTTGCACATATGTTTGCACCCCAGCTTTTGCACTGCTGCTTGAGAGACAGGTCCTAGGTCACAGGGCTCTAATAGCTCCTGTGCTTGCTTTCATGAAGGTGTAGACATGTTGCAACTCCCTCCACAACCAATAATGGATACATCTACCTCAAAACTAGAGACAACCAGAAATTCCAGAATATTGACTTGCTTGGAAGTCCAACAAACAAAAGATATAAAGAAGAAATATTCATCCAGATAGGTAGGAGGGGTGGAGCTGGAAAAGAGAGGGTGTGGTTTGGCAGTGCAGCCACTATGGTGAGACAGTGACTGTGGCTGACCAGCAGAAAGCACAGTCATAGTAGGGACACCTGTGGAGGGCTCCCGGCACTAGGCTAGGCCAGACCACATGGCTCATGGTTCCAGGGCCAAAGGGGAAGGGTAAGGGGCGGGGGGGAGTGGAATAAAGCCATGTTGCTTCTGACTGTGGAAACCAGTGGGAGTTGGGGCAGAGGAGGAAACTGCCAGTCTCTCAGCAGAGTCCACTTGTTTAGAGGCCCCCACAGTCCTGGAACATCTACAGACCCACCCACTCTTGGAACCACAGCCAGGGCAATAGCTAGCTAGAGAGGAGCTAATCTCATATAGGAAGCAGGAGAAGTGCCTGGAAAATGGGAAAGTGCTGAGCAAGCAGCATTTTCCCCTCTCAGACCCCTCCCCACATACAGGTTCACAATGTGGTGAAACAGGTCACCTGTGCTGATGAATAACTAAGGCTCTGCCCCTTACAATGTAACAGGAGTAACAGCTCTACCTAAGATACAGAAGCAAACACAGGAGCCTGTCAAGTTAAGGAGACAGAGAACTCTGACTCAAAAAAGGGAACAGATCAAGGTCTCAGTGTGCTAAGTGACAAAGAAATAGCCAGTCTAACAGATGAACAGATAGCCATCCTAACAGATGGTTTAAAACAGTTGGTAATAAAGTTTAAAACAGTTTAAAACGATGGTGATAAAGGTGCTCACAGACTTGACAGATATGTTTAAGTACAACAAATGCAGAAGAGAAGAAGGGAAGACTAGGTTAAGTGAAACAAAGTAAAATACATACAAAGCCAATGGCGAAGGGAAGGAAAACAGGGTTCCAATCAATGATTTGGAACATAAGGAAGAAATAAACAGTCAATCAGTACCAAAAGAGGAAACAAGAATTGAAAAAAAAACAAGGAAAGGCTTAAGTATCTCTGGGATGACTTCAAACATGTCAACATCGGAAGCATAGGGGTGCCAGAAGGAGAAGAGGAAGAGTAAGAAATTGAAAATTTATATGAAAAAATAATGAAGGAAAACTTCCCAAATTTGGCAAAGGAAATAGACACAAGTCCAGGAAGCACAGAGAGTCCCAAACAAGCTAGATCCAGATTGGACTACACCAATGCACCTCATAATTAAAATGCCAAAGATGAAAGATAAGAGAGAATCTTAAAAGCAGCAAGAGAAAAGAAGAGAGTTACCTACACAGTGGTTCCTATAAGACTATCAGCTGGTTTCTCAAAAGAAACTTTGCAGGCAAGAAGGGACAGATAAGAAGTATTCAAAGTGATGAAAAGCAAAGACCTACAACCAAGATTACTCTGTCCAGCAAAGCTACCATTTAGAATGAAATAACAGATAAAGTGCTTCCCAGACAAGGTAAATATTAAAGGGACATATTTAAGAATAAAGAAGATCAAAATTATGAACATGAACATTAAAAGACAACAAACTCACAACTAGTAACAATGGAACCTAAAAAATTAAAAATAAAAACAAAAACAAAGTAAGCAAACAACCAGAACAGAACCAGAAACATTGTTATGAAGATCATTGGGAAAGTTATCAGATCGGAGGGGGAAGAGGGTGAAATGGGGAAAGGGGGCATTCCCCCTTTCTTGATGGGTACAAGATAGATAGGGAGAAGTTAGGAATAATAGAAGAAAGGGTGAAATCAGAGAATTTATATGCACAACCCATGGACAGGAACTAAAGGGCATGGTACTGCAGAAGGGAATGGGGGTTTTGGGTAGAGGGGAGCAAAGGAAAAAGAATTTGGGATAGCTGTAACAGCAAAATCAATAAAATATACTTAAAAAATTAAAACATCATATACATAATGAAAGAAACTATTTGCAAATCACATATTAAATAAGGGGTTAATATCTAAAGTATGAAGGAAATTATGCAACTCAATGGCAAAAACTAAAAAATAACTGAATTAAAAATGTGTATCCAGGTCAAAGTAGACATTCCAAAGAAGACATACAAATGAGCCATAAGTACATAGAAAGGTACTCAATATTAAAAATCATCAGGGAACTACAAATCAAAATCATAATAAGATCACCCCACATTTGTCAGAATGGCTATTATCAAAAGGCCATAAAGGTTTTGGGGAGGGTGGAAAACGTGAAGGAGATTAAGAGTATAGACTGACAGTTACAAAATCATATAGGGTACAGCAATAAAGGATATAGTCAATAACTGTAATAGCTATGTATGGTTTCAGAGACCAATTGAGGTATCACTTCATATATTATCTAATCACTAGTTTGTACATCTGAAACTTAGGTGGAAAATATGTTTTTTTAAAGCCAAGAAATACCAAATGCTAGTGAGGATGTGGAGAGAAAGGCATCCTTCCACACTGTTAATGAAAATGTAAATTGACACAGCCACCATGGAAAACAGAATGAAGGTTTCTCAAGAAATTAAAAAAAAAAAACTTTCATATGATACGATAATCCTACTTCTAGGTATATATTCAAAGGAAATATCTTGAAGAGATATCTGTACTACTTTGTTTATTGCAGCATTATTCACAATAAGCAAGGTATTAAAACAACCTAAGTGTCCATCAATGGATGAAAGAATCAAGGATATGTGAAATTAATATAATGGAATATTATTTAACCAAGAGAATAAAGAAAAGCCTGATATTTGGGACAATGTGGGTGGACCTGGAGGGTATTATGCTAAGTGAAATAAAGCAGAAAGAGAAAGGCAGATGCTACATGACATTATTTGTAATAAAATCTTTTTAAAATATCAAACCCATAAAAAGTAAAAAAGTAGTGGTCAGGGCCTGAGGAGTGGGAAAAAGGGAGAAAGGATGGTAGAAATGCAGAGACTTTAAGTTATAAAATGAAAAATATCTAAGGTTCTAATGTATAATGTGACTATAGTCGATAATACTGTTTTAGAGATTTGAAATTTCACAAGACAGCAGAACTTAAAAGTTCTCATGAAAAGAGAGAGGGGTGCAGAGGAAGAGAAGTGAGGCGATGGGTGTACATTAGCTGGATGTGTATGTTTATCAAATCATCACATTGCACCCTTCAAATATCTTATGATTTTATTTGTCAATTATACCTCAAGCTGAAAAAACCTGTTAGCCTCAAAAGTTATTTTTAATACATTTCAAGTAAGATATGTTTTTATTTTTTCTCATGAAGATATATATCACTTCAGTAAAAGTGAAATATGTAACACAAAATTCCTGGGAGATAATTTTATGCAAAAGTTGTGCCAGCTTACGGTTTAAGTTGCCATTAAGAAAGCGAAGGCTGCTTTTTGAACTACCTTAAGTGAAGTAATAGTATTGTGATTGGATTCATCTACATCCTGTCATTTCCACACTATGAGAAGCTTTAAAAACAGTAGTCTTTGAAATTCAAGCCCAGCTACAAACAAAATTGTCTCTGTTAAAATGCCAGAAGAGTAAGAGTGTGTGTGTAGAAAGAGATAGAGTTGTATTTGGGTTTATACAAAATAAAAAACTGTAACAATCAATATACATTTTATTGCATTGGAGCTGGAATCTATGTGATACTATCTAAGTGTTGATGAAATGTTGGATAAAATATTGGGAAACAGATGCAAAGATAAATTGGATGGTATATAATTAGAATGTTAAGAAGTCTATAGCCTTTAAAAGAAGTGAAAAGATATTTACAAAGGAATAGATACAAGTTCATGGCACATCTTTAAACATGTAACTGAAAAAAATACAAAACAAAAATTTCTCGGACTAAATTTTTTCTTACATCTTTATTTGTTACAGTATTGCAAAATATGTTCTTTTTATATCACCTTCTCTAAAGCAAGTGATACTATGCAATCTAAATGTATGACTATAGATTTAACTTGAAATAACAAAAGATCATGTTAATCTCAGCTGCACCAAAAAGCACTATATTGAATTTTTGAAACCATGTTGGCACATGGCTTGCTTCTCTTCCTAATTTTTCTACCTGGTAATATTCACCTGTTCCTACTCATCAGACCTAGGAGCTATGAAAAAACATCACAAATGTGCCTCTCTGTGGCAACATCAATGATGTAGAATGTTTGCCTCCGAATCTACATTTCTCTAGAGAAGCAATTTTCTCCCTTTAATTGGCAAGTGTTGATTTTTACCTTTAGTCTGTTAAGATGGGTTGATCTGGAGAGAAGCATCTATCAAGCCTACTGGGATGCAAAAGACAGCAGCAGTTGGTGGTAGGAAATGATTGGTGACAACAGGTGTTAAGTGATAAGAAGTGGTGGTCAGCCATTGGGGACTATTGGTACGAGGAGGATAATGAAGGGTAAGGCTTAGTTGAGCCCCACCCTTCAAAGTAAAAGTGCAGGACAAAAGTCTAGCAGGGACTTCTTTTAGTTACCACCTCAGAAAGGAGTAGAGAACTATATTGATCAGATATTCCTATTCCTGTAAGTATTTTATAATCACTGTTGATACTTATGTTCATAATTGTGTAATTTAATATCCCAGTACCTGCAAGTTTCATAGTAGGTTTCATAGCAAAAGGGGCCTTTGTATTTGTTTTTCTCTGGAGTCACAACAAAGTCATTTTGTAGACAGGATTCTAAAGAGACATCCCACAGCTAATCATAAGGCAGAGAACTGGGGAATGAAGGAAGTAGCTGAGAGTCAGAAAGAGAGGAAAGCAAGAAGACACTTTGATGCCTACAGCAAAATCAATCAATCAATCAATCAATCAATCAAGTGGGATTCAAGGAACTTGTTTAGTCCTACCGAGAAGTGTTATGGACAAAGATTGGAAACCAGCTACCACAAAAGATTCTTCCCATTCAGATATGCACCTCACTGCTGAGGTTAAATATATTAGGCACTGCCTGAGGCTGTGTAATTTTTCCACCTCCACAAATCTGACTGAAAGTTTAATGTGATAATCATTAATCTAAATAATACTATAGGTTCACTTTTGACCTAATGATCCCACTTCACTTCTAGGAATATATCCAAAGGAACACAAAATTGGGAAGAGCATAAATATTCCCATGTTCATTGCAACATTATTTGCTATCACCAAGATATGGAAGCAGCCCAAGTGTCCATCAGTAGATGAGTAGATATAACAACTATGGGACATTTACAGAATGGAATATTACTCAGCCATAATAAAGAAGAAACTTTTAACCTTTGCAACAGTATGTGTAGGCCTGGAGAACATTATGCTAAGTGAAATAAGCCAGTCAGAGTAAGAAAAATACCTTATGCTTTCACACATATGTTGAATCTAATGAACAAACTGAACTAACAAGGAAAATAGGGACAGATTCATAAATAGAGAGCAGGATGACAGCTACTGGAAGTGGGAGATTTGGGGGTGGAGGGATTGAGCAAAAACGAAAAGGACTCATGGACATGAACAACAGTGTGGTGTTATCGGAGGAAGGACATATAAGAGGACTAAGTGGTAATGGAAAAAATACAATAAAGATTAAATTTCATAAATAAATAGGCTTGAGAAATGCTCTCCAACCACCATGTTTTAACTTTGTAACTATACTTTTCTTCTACTAGGTTAATATATATATTTTTTAATTTGACTAACATTTTCTAAATGCTTTTTGTAAAGTATGCTAAAGTTACTGAGCCCTGGGTGAAGGTTGTCTAAAGACATAGATAGATCCATTGTTTAAAGTGTCTTTGCACTCCACAGATACTTAGGGCAGAAATTTAGCCTTTTTATTTCAGGTTAAACAAAAGGAACTGTATCTAAATTTCACCAGGAGTCACAATGTCCATAACAGTGCAATTAATTACAAGCATCAGAATAGTCATTTTGCTGGAATAATCAACTGATATTTTTTACCATCTTTTTTTTAAAAAACAAGCTGTGGCAAATCCTCTCACTATTTATGCCCAAAGCTGAAGAATGTCAACTTTGAGTTAAGAAGAATTCAAGCATATAGAGTAAGGAGTTCTTCTCTTTGGGGCAGGTGTCCTTTTAGAGGACAACTCTAAACACATAAAATCTAAGTCTGTTTTACCTTTTTTTTCTGGGACAATAATGGCTGATTGAACACCTCGATTGTTCTCTGATCATTGGTGTCCATGTCTTTGGACTAGAACAAGATTGAAGAAAACCATCCAGTTTAAGGAGGGGAAGCATCTCTGAGTATGTAATACTCTACAACACCCTGCCAAAATACATAAGGAACTGGTTTCCTCCACCTCACTGATGGTAATAGAAAACAAAAATAAATGAACAAAAACTATGCCTAAATTAGAGTTTAGTATTGTACCAATATATCAGAGATTTTTGTGATAATAATGAAAAGTTTGTTAAGAGACTTTATGGCACGTTATGATAAGTAATTAATATATGCCTCAATAATATTTTAAGAATAAGACAAAGTGTGCAAAGTACCAGGCAGAATAGATAACACATAAGATCAACTTATTCTCCCTGAACTAATACGAGAATATATATTATACAAGGTCAGTCTGGAAAAAGCCCAACCATTATTAATATAATGAGAATGGCTCACATGACATTGATGTAACCTGCAAGCCAAGGAGAGAGGAATGGAATGTGCATATGTGAACAACAGCGACTTCACTGTACTAGTTAGTGGGGGCAGTAGTAGATGCCACTGAGTGAGCATGTGTACTGTGTGGCCATTACATTCAAAATAACTGAGCAAGTGATTGCTTTGGTATATACTAAAATTGGGACAATACAGAGAAGATTAGCATAGTCCTTGTGCAAGAATGACAAAATGACTAAGCAACGAATCTGCATCAAACTTTGCATTAAGCATGAACACTTCTCCATGGAAACTACTCAAGTGATTCAAAATGTAGTAGTTATGGGCAACAGGTGATTGGCAGCTTCATCACAACAATGCACCCACTCATGCATCATGTCTTGTGTGAAGTTTTTTGGCAAAATATCAAATCCCCCAGGGGATTTAGCACCCATACAGCCCAGATTTGGTGCCCTGCAACTTACCACTTTTCTCAAAACTAAACTCACCTTTGAAAGGGAAGAGACTTCAGACCATTGATGATGTTGATGACTACTGGAAGAACTGTATAAGGTCCCAAGGTGCCTATTTTGAAAGAGGCTGAGGTGCCATTGTCCTATGTACAATGTTTTTTTTATGTCTTGTATCTTCTTCAATAAATGTCTCTATTTTTCATATTACATGCCTGTATACCTTCTGGATAGACCTCATGTTTCTTAATATTTTCATCTTATGAATATATATTTTAAATGTGGTTACTTAAATTCATCTCACTAAAACTCTATCTTGTTCTATTTTTTAATTTAAATCAGAAGATACGTTATTTAAACATTTTCCTTAAAATGCTTTTTCAGTAAAGATATTGAGTTATCCCATAGGGTTACTATTCTGATTGTCTTGGGAAGAATGAACTAAAACTCTCTTTACACAGTGAATCTATTAGTAATTCATCTAACTATCATACTTCATGAACCACTACTTCTTTCACTAAATAACATAAAATCCTCCTCCTCTAAATTGTGAAGAATTATCTTTCCTGGACTCAAAAGGTTCCCAGAGTTCCTCCTTTCCCACAACATCTCATATAACACAACACAATGAAGGTGACGTGCACACCTCACTGAACTCAGACCTTTACATATCTCAATTTCAACATATAAAACCTAAGTTAATTTCATATATAAAATATGTAACAGAAGCATGTTAGTTTTTACTTATTCCCCAGTGCCTTCTAAATAGATTGTATTAATTGGGTGGTATTACAAAAACTGAACTTCAAGTACTTCAGCATTAAAAAGCAGGTATAGTATGAGTTAGTGGTCAAAGTTATATCCTAATGCAGTGAATATTCTAATAAAAAATATGCACCTATGGGTAATAGCTTAGCATTATATCTTAATCTATAAATTATTATATAATTATATAATTATAATTAGAGACCCTCCCTTCTTTTTCATGAACAGTGTATAAGACTCCAGCCAGGTATATAGCTTTTGTCTGGGAATTGAGCCCAAGATAGGATTTGCCAAATATTTCTATGCCCTGCCATTATTAAAAGAATTTATGGTTGCCTGAATACAGCTATGTTAAAAGATTTCTGCTTCTGGCATAATTCCAAGTGAGCTTTTTAGAATAATGTCAAGTGAGTGTGTCGTGGAGCCAGCCTCAAAGGACAGTAGTACGTCCTGAATCTGACCAGTCTATATGAGAGCTTTATGCCTGCTTTCTAATGAATGATTATTTAGGAAATGCTTATATATGTTGCAGACATATGTGGTCTGAGAATTTGTTAACTTTTCTTACAAGTTACATTTACACAATGAAACACTACTTGACCATAAAAGAAAAAAAGAAAGGAAGGAAGGAAGGAAGGAAGGAAGGAGGGAAGGAAAAAAAGAAGGAAGGAAAGGAAGGAAGGAAGGAAGGAAGACAGAGAAAGAAAGAAAGGGAGGGAGAGAGAGAGAGAAAGAAGGAAAGAAAGAAAGAAAGAAAGAAAGAAAGAAAGAAAGAAAGAAAGAAAGAAAGAAAGAAAGAAAGAAAAGAAAGAAAGGAAAGAAAGAAAGAAAAAGAAAGAAAGGGAAGGAGGGAGGGAGAGAGAGAAAGAAAGAAAGAAAGAAAGAAAGAAAGAAAGAAAGAAAGAAAGAAAGAAAGAAAGAAAGAAAAAGAAAGAAAGGAAGAAAGAAAGAAAGAAAGAGGAGAAAGGAAGGAAGAAATGAGGAAGGAAGGAAAGGAAGGAAGGAAGAAAAGAAAGAAAGAAAGGAAGGAGGGGAGGAGGAAGAAAAAAAAGGAAGAAAGAAAGATCTTACCATTTGTGACATTACATTAAGTAAAATAAACCAGTCATAGAAAGACAAATACCATATGATATCACTTATATGTGGACTCTAATGAACAAAGTAAACTAATGAACAAATTAGAAACAGAAACGTGAATACATAAAACAGACTAACAGCTGTCAGAGGACAGAGGGGATAGGGGGCTGGATGAAAGGATAAAGGATTAAGCAAATATGTATATATGTGTATATATAAGTGATATATATATATATATATATATATATATATATATATATATATGCCACATAGACACAGGTAAGTGTGGTGATAGCCAGAGGAAAGGGGGTGGGGGTCAGGGGAGGTAGGCAAAGTGGGGAAAATGGGGACAGAAAGAGACTTTGTTTGGGCAATGGGCATACAATGCAGTGCACAGATGTTGCTTTGTTGAGTTATACACTTGACATTTGTATGGTTTGTTGGGTTTTTAAAAGATTTTATTTATTATTTTTAAAGAGCGGGGAAGGGAGAGAGGCAGAGAGAGAGAGAGAGAGACATCAATGTTTGGTTGCCTTTCACCTGCCTCCAGCTACGGACCTGGCTTGCAACCTCATTATGTGCCCTGGCTGGGAATCAAACCAGCAACCTTTGGGATCGCAGGCCAGCATCTTATCCACTGTGCCACCAGCCAGGGCTATTGAGAACCAATATGATCCCAATAAGTTCAATTTTAAAAAAGCTGGTAGTGATGCCAGTTTTTTCAAACCACCATAAACTCTTAGAGAGCTGCTAATAAAAGACTTAAGAGCTGTTGACTTTTTAGGTTTGGATTAGCTTGCAACAGAACCTCTGTTGGTGATCACCTTGAATGGTGTGGGGTATGATTTTAGATGTGGAAACAGGAAATATCTGAATTTTTCTGTAAATACAAATGAAGGTTTTGAGATTGGGGATTTTTAGAAATGAGACAAGGACAAGAGAGCTGGAGGCAAAGTGGAAAAAAGCAGAGAGCATGAATCCCCACTGGTGCAGGAGGAAGAAGAGACTGATCAGCAGATCTGTATGAAGAGTAATTTTAAAGCATTTGTTATACAACATGTGATAAAACTTCCTCCTCCCCTTCTGTTATGAAATCATTGGTAAAATACACATTGCTCACTTATACTTTTAGAATTGATCACTTTTATTTTTTTTTTGAGGTGTGTATTAAAGTACTGATGTCTACATTTTATGTAGCAAGGGGATAATGCCCAAGATCATGGTATACTCAGGGCAGGTTACATTTAGGATCCCAATACACTTAAGCATAGACTCTTAGGCATTAATTTAATTTTACTTTTTGTCTCTATGTTTTTTGTATTTCAAGTGCACTAACTAATTTATTTTTTTCACATTGATATGGATTAATAAGAAATCTGGGCTGGTGGATTAGATTGAGAGACAGCAGACCTGAATTATTGCTATTATCCTTCTTAAAACTGGGTAGGGAATTTACTTAATCTCTGAAGGCTTTGTCTCAACATTCGAAGAAAATAAAATGTTTGAACTAGTTGATCTCTAAGAATATCTTTAGCTCTATCCACTAGCGCCCCCCGCCCCCCTGTCTTTTTATATCAGTGTGCAAACTCAGTGATTCAGATAGTAAAATTGTTCTAGTTCCTCTGGACTCCAACATTCCATTAAGCTCTGGAATGTGTTCGAAATGCATGTACACATTCCCCTTTAACATAGCATGTTACTATTTACTTATGATGGACTATCAGAAGATTAAAACCTGAATAAGTTGGAGGATTCTTTATACTTCCACTATCCAATGAGACTTTTGTGATGATGGGTGAGTCCTATAATATAGATGCTGTCACAAGTGGCTATTGAGCACTTCCTTAAAGGGCAAACAGTGTTTTGTTACCTTAATAAATCAAAATATTAACTATACATTTCAGATAATTAAATGTTACTCATGAAAACTAAAATGCTAGAAATACTTTGTTGAATTAATATGATTCTAAAGTAAGAAGTGGCTTTTCCAAGCAAAATAAAACCGCATGCAACTTTTAAAGCTTGATGAATTTTAATGCATATAAACTTAAAATTTCTATCTAGAAAAAAATAGTTTAGAAAAGGACAAAATATGAACATATATTGACAGTACATATAGCACATACAATAACCATAAGAGCAGATAGCTCATTTTCCCAGGTGAAATAATATATATGCAAAATAACAAGGGTAGTTTTCAGAAAAAAAAGTACAAATATATGAGTTGATTCTCAATCTTATTCATGCATAAGGTTACAGAAATAAAACGAGATTAAAAAATATAAAATATGGGATAATATCTAGTATTGGTTAGACAGTAATGAAATAAGCACCACCACAAATTTTTGGTGGGATTGGAAATGTTTTAAAGAAAATTTGGTCATATCTATCAAATTGTATAATGCATGTACTCTGTTCCAGATTTTCACATCTATTAATGTTATCTTGGACAAACTCACAAGAATATATCAAAACATATGTTCAGAGTTATTTATTGCTTTATTGTAATTAAAACAAACTAGAAATAAAGTTAATTATCCATAAATAGAAAACTAGTTAAATGATTTATAATATGTCAATAATAATAAAATACTGTTTATATCAACAACATACGTATAGACATGTCTCATATAAAAATTTTAATTGGATCATTGCAAACTATTTGCATATATTAAAAAAATAGTAATTGCATTATTCTAGAAGAATATATAAGAAACTCTATAGTGATTAATTTTTGAGAGAATTTAGGATGGTGCCAAAGGGGCAAAATGTTAAAATTTTTATTTATAATTTCTGAATCATTGGAATGATTTATATTACTTTTATTTTTAAATAATAATAAACTTGTGGGGTTTTAAAAAGATACCAGTAATAGAAACTACACAGGAGATTTTGGGAGTAGGTACACATTTGGTGAGCTTGAGGAAGAATAATATTATAGGTAAATGTTTTAGATTTTAGAGCCTATTATGTATGATAAAGGCATTAATTATCTGAAATGTCAGATTATTTATTATTGAAATATCCTAATTAAAATAATAGTAACCCTGGCTGGTGTGGCTCAGTGGATTGGTGCTGGCCTGTGAACCCAAAGGTTGCTTATTCAATTCTCCAGTCAGGGCACATAACCAGGTTGCAAGCCAGGTCTCCAGCCAGGTCCTTAGCTGGAGGCCAGTGAAAGACAACCATACATTGATGCTTCTCTCCCTTTCTTTCTCCTTCCCTGCCTTTCTCTCTGAAAATAATGAATAAAACCTTAAAAAAAAAATCCTGCCTTTCTTAAAATAATAATAATAATAATAATAATAATAATAATAATAATAATAAAACATATAAGCTTTGGCCCTAAAATAACTTATAAAAACTATAGTTACATGATGGTTTGGGTGATAGAAAATGATTTTCAGAAACTAAGAATAAAATGAGTTCAAATATATTGTAAATATAAAATTTCAAATCTTTATACATGGCTTTCATATCAAGCAAAGCTAAAAAATGATTATAATAAATATCTATGAGAATTTTTTCTAGGTACACATTAGACATAATCTAGGTTAAACAGTATTTTGAAGAGAACCAGGATTTTCTTTCATAGGAACTATTCAATTTCTGAAACAGAAATTCATGACAAATATATGACAAATAAATATATGGCAAATATACACAACTGGATTGAACTGTATAATCTGATTTATCTGGAGAGAGAGGGATTTGTAGATATCTTTTAACCTGATTTCAAATGAAATTAACTGAAATGAAAATAACTGTTTATTTATCATTACATGTTTAGAAAATGAAAGGTACTTATTAGTTGTGGAAAGAAATGAATACATTAATGAGTGAGTACATTATACGTATTTAATGCAAAATAGCTACTTACAATTTCTTATTATGGAGTACAAAATATGTTCCATATATATATATATATATATATATAATACTCATTTATCTCTATGTAAGTCTAACACACACACACACACACATGATATGGATAAAAAATGTTAAAAACTTTAATTTCATTGTTTAGAATAAAATTAGCATGTGCAAAGTGAGTTGATGGCCAAGTCCAGGACATACTGAAGTCCTGAGGTGTTTGATAATTGTCTAAAAATTAAACAAATAATAAAATAGATAAAACAGTGATCTTGTTATATTATTTATATAAAAAAATGAATTCATCCTGGCTGTTGTTGCTCAGTGGTTTGAGTGCCAGCCTGCAAACAAAAGCATCACTGGTTTGATTCCCAGTCAGGGCACATGCCTGGGTGTGGGCCAGGTCCCCAGTTTGGGGCTCATGAGAAGCAACCACACATAGATGTTTCTTTCCCTCTTTCTCCCTTCCCCTCTCTCTAAAAATAAGTAAATGAAATATTTTTTAAATTAACTGAAAATTTAACAATAATCATGCTATTTTGATAAATTTAGATGCAAAATTATAAAAACAATGTAGAATCCAAATTTTACTTTTTAAGAATTTTCCCATATTGAATTTTTTATGATTCAGATTAACTAAATTATTACAATATCTCCATTTACCCTGTGTTGAAAAGTCTACAACTCTCATATTTAGTGTTTTTGTGTCCACTTTATATAAAGGTGGACATATTTGGGCAGAATGTCACACTACATGCAAAGAAGGTCCATGTAAGATCACCACATATTTATATTTAGAATTTTTACTTAATTCTACATGTATATGCAGAATATTTATATCTGGAGTAGGAAATATCTAACTTGATTTAATGTTTTTTATTTATTTCCATACCCTAAAGGTGGTGTTTCTATTAATGGGAGTGGCTGATGTACCTATTTAGTAAGCTATAAACTGCATATTGAAACATGAGAAAGGACCATTTATTGTTCAGCTGAACAAATGTTTTCTAAAACTAATGATATTTTCACAAGCACACATATGTTCTCTAGTATGAGGAATAAAACAGTTCGAGGCAAACATTCTCTGTTTCACTAGTGGTAATAACCTGTAACGCAATTCAATTTGCTAATGGGCTACACTGGAATAAAAATCCCCGTAAAATGCCCAGGTAATCTCAGAAGACAATAACACTGTCAGTCTGAATTAAACTGCCATTAGCAGATCCAGCATGTTGAAAATCAGAAGAAAAGGTAAATATAAGGATCATGGCCCGTGGGGAACACACCGAAGTTTCACTTGTCTGAGCCACTTTTATCACGTACATCAGCCTTTGAGTATGAAACAACTTGAATGTGTGCAACTAGCATACTCAGTGATTTGTCCTGACCTTTGCTTAAATGAAATACTTTTCCTTTCGAGCTCAGTTCTTAAAGCTTTAATTGATGAATTCAGCCATAACAATTTAAGTTTCTAGCTACTTGCGTGTTTGACACGTAGTGTTCAGATTCATGAATAAACATTTATTTGTGAAAATATAACATGCCTAAAAAGACATGCATTGATGACAGTTTGATAAACAATTCTAATTTTACTTAGTTATATTAATTTCAAAACCCTACTGTCAGGGCATTCTAAAACTTCCATGATTTAGTTAGTAAATAAATACCTAGAGGCATATAAAATAATTTACTGAATTGGAAAAGATATTTATAATAAAACACAGTTCAGTTATTTATTCAAATATCCAAGATACAACCCTAATTTGTATGGGGCTGTGATCAGACTAAATCATTATCGGAACTGAAAAGATTAAGGGTATAATAAAAAGAGTACAATCAAAGTCAAAAAATGCTATAGGTGAATAAGGGAAGCTGTATCTAGTTATGTTGGAGAAAATCACGGTGGTAACACTTGAGTAGTATGTTAAAGAAGTAAATTCTACTCTACTTAAAGAAAAAAAAAACACTTTTTAAAAGTGTAATTATTTAGAGAAGCGTGTACCTTTTCAGAGATGCTTATTATAGGCTTTACTATGAAAAGAAACTTTTAATGTAGCTTACCTGTAAATAGCTAAAATGTTTAATAGAGTACCATTTTGTTTTTTTTCTAAATAATATCACCCCTGAAAGAGAAGTGTTCCTCCAGAATCAGCAACATATTCATGAAGCAGCATGTGTTTATTTCAAGGTCTGTTACTCTTGAAAAATACAGGCCCTAGCCTGCTTTATTTCTGACAGTTAATAACATCCCAGAATTGAAAAGAACTCTGATTTTTCCTATTAGCTATGCCCTGTTCCTGTTTGGCGAATGAAGTCCCAAGCTTTGAAAATCTTGCTTCATGAGCAAGCGCACCTCTGGTCATAAAGGCAATTTAGCTGCAGAGCAACCCAGCAGCAAAGGTAGTCCCTAAATCCGTTGATGCCTGCAGAAAGAAGGACAATGAGGCAGTTTCCAATTTGAATGTGATGTGGGTGATGGGCAGGCATGCTAGTGTGAAAGGATGGGGCTTAGGAGAGCTCTGGTAGGAACTTCAAGTACAGAACAGGAGCCTTAGTAAGAGATTTACTTGGAAAAGGTGGGGATTTAACTTGAAATAGAGGCCAAATTTTTAGTGGAGCGGTAAGGCTATCTCCCGGCAATCATCTTTCTTCACAAGAGAGACATGCAAGAGAATTGGTCTTCAAGAAAAGCCAAGTTGGGCAAGTTTTCACAGTGTTGGTGATACCTTGAACTACCTAGGTGCTCAGGTTGGGGGTGGGGGTGGGTAGTACTGGCCTGAATTGGTGAGAAAGTTTCAATTGATTAGAAACACAAAGACAATGATGATCTAGTCCCTGGTGGTTGGCTAGGCAGTCCCATTCCTTCAAACGTTCTTTAAAGTCCACTGACATTATAAAACACCAAAGGCAAATGTACTTAGTTCATTTTTAACTTGAAAAGAAAGATGGGTGTGGGGAATAATTTGAGCACCTTCATCTCAAAGGGGAGTTGTAAATCAGTCTAGTACTTAAAACATGAAAGGAGCTTATTTCACTGCAGGATGTCTCTTAATTTTGTAGTTCTTTGGATGAAAAGCCTTTCTACAGAAACTGAAAAAGAAAGTGTAATAGAGCCACTAGTGTAAAACCATATAAACTTAATTCTTTCATATGGCTTTTTTTAATGTACCAATAAAAATGGGTAGCTTTTGACTACCTGGTAAGCAACAGAGCTACAAATGGAGTTAATTTAAAGGATTTTATTATCCAGTCCTCATGATCTTTAAAGGTAATAAAAGAGTAAGCTTTAGTAAGGGGGTGGGGTGGGGGGAGCACCTTAATAAGCCAGGCTTGAAAATGGTAATAAACGTGATGGGACTGCACCGGTGGCAAAGCGTTCTTAGCAAGATGTAACAGGGTAGAGTTAGTGTGGGAGCAATTATTTAAGCAGTATGCTCATTTTCCCTTGAGTAATTTATGGCCTTAATCATTGTAGGCAAATTCAATCATGAGGCAATGCTCTAGATATTTAGACTTAGTAACTTTGGCACGGTGGATGAAAATTCTTCACACATGGCTTCTTCCTTCACAAAGGAAGTTCCCGTAGCTTTTTTTAAAAAATTATTTATCTTTGAGTTTTCAGTTCAACAAAAGGAAAGAGATCTAGCTTTTCAAAAGAAGTCTTTGGAAAAGAGCCACAAACAGGTGTTAACAAGCTTAAGCCTGCTTTCTCATCCAGAAAGCAATGCATTTCTTTTCTTCTCCTTTGTGCTGAACAATGTGTGTGGGGAAATAGACCCCAGGTTCATGTGCAATAGAGACTGAATTGGATTGCTAAACAGCATTCTAAGTTATGCCCAAGAATGTCCAGACTGTACTAGGCTGAGCTCAAGTACACAACAAAAGCATATACATATGCATATATATGAATTGGTTGAGGAACATGGGTGTGGGTGGCAGTTTCATGTTGGTGGGTCAAGATTAGTCTGACAAGATACTTCATTGAAGTGTTTGCCTCAAAACAGAATACCCTATATAGTGAAGAACCTTTTAGCCAAGATTATGTATGTAGCATTAACTAGAGAAGACTATGAATTTCTTTGCACTTAGATTCTAGCTGGCACATGCTTCAAGTTTTCTATGTTCTCATGTTATTTTATCTATACCTATTTTGATTCAGTGTTATGTATTCCGATATCCATTTCTCTTATTGGACTGTGAGGTCCTTAAGGATAAGAATTAAATTTTATCTTTGTATATCTAATATTTGTCCTGTGCTTGTACATATAATATTTAACAAAAAGAGATCTTCATGTAAATATGATATAATGAGTCCTGTTTATTGAATAAATAATTTGATTGAGAGAAGAGAGATGCTTATTATCTTGGGCAATTTTTAAGTTAGGTACCAGCTTCTACTATTATCCTCAGTCTTCTATAGTCTCTCCTCTCAGAGCTATTCTAAAAATATTCCATTAAAGCCTCTTGTTAAAATAACTGTTTCAATAAAACTAACTAACCAAAGGTTTAGAGTTGTACAAGGTGAAGAAGATTGGGGGAAATATGGAGACAAAAGCTTTGATAATACCATAGAAATTCTAGGAAATGCAGTTATGGATTATTGGACTGCAGTAAAGAAACTGCACAGCACTAATTGAGCTATACCTGCAACATTTTTCATGGTATACTTGTAGATAATATAGAAATGTGGAAAAAATGATAGTGTAGTTAAATGGTTTGTAAGTGAATAAGCCTCTACTAGTAATGGATGTCAACTTGATATCACTTTATGCCACAGGATCTATCTTTGTGTCTTATTTCAAATTTGTAATTAATATGTGTGGCTCCAACTTACCAAAATTTTTTTAAATACAAAATTGGCAAGGAAAATCAGTACAGTGAATTTATGCTACCAAATAATATTCACAGTCTGATTAACTCTATTTTGTATGTACAAACATATGGATACATTTTGGGGAAAAAAGTATTAGGACTTATTGGAAGTTACCTCAACTTAAGTCAACAGCACACTATCAAATGACCAATTGAACTAATCCATGTTCCCCTTCGTTTTTACTCATACATGTATATTCATTGGAGACATCTTGGTTCTTTTCTATGTTTAGGCTAGAACACACTTTGTACACAATGCATTTGTGAATACCACATCAAGAAGAACACTGAAAAAGCCATGGGTTGCTCAAAAGAGAGAATCTGGGATAAAAAGCAAACCACGCTATATGAAAATGTTTTGTGGAGCAGGAACATCTAAAAGCTGTCCATAAAGGCAAATACTATGCTGCTCTAGACCTCAATTCTGACTGCAAATACCTTAGAAATCATCGTTCAAGCTTCTCTGATACCAGAAAACTCTGCCCAAGTTAACACTAGAGCTTCAAAATTTATAGTCAGATCATTATAAATGCTTTAGAACCTTGATCCTGTCATCTTGATCATCATTCACTATAGAAAACAATTTCACATTATAGCTACCCAAATTTATTCTCACACAGAACTGTACTTTCACTTTCTTCCACACTTCAAACTACTAAGTTACTAGTCTAACTTTGAAAACATTCATGAAAACAAAAGCCAATTCTTTCTCAACAATATCCCTAATACTTGCTTCCTATCTCCCTTGCTAGAAGAAAACTCTTATCTTAATATTTTTCCCAAGAAGAAAATACATGCTATCAAATGCTATTTGGTCTAGAAACATGATTATCATTATTAATTTCCAAACCCATTCACTATAATCTGAAGTAATATTGCCCCTTAAATAAAGTTCACAATCTCTGAACATATTCTCTATTTTTCCTCTTTAGAATGTAAAAAAAAAAAAAAAAAAAAAAAGTCATTTTCTCATACTGATAAAAGTTTTTGGTATGCAGTCAATATTTTTCTCTATCACATCTTCTATAATCAATCACAGCAATTTCAAAGTTCAGAAGAACCTGCTTATCGATCTAATTTAATAATTTTTAATGCTTTAAATTCAGTTAACTTCAGTTCTGTTTATACTAGCGAAAAACAGAATTGTCTAGATTTGGGTCACTATAAATTATGAATCCCATTTTAGCTGGACTACAGGAACACTCGAGCATTCTTTTTTTTAAAGAAAATTCACTTTTTTTTTAAATTTCCAGAGAGAGAGAGAGAGGAAGGGAGAGAAGCAGAGAGGGAGAGAAGCAGAGAGGGAGAGAAACATCAATGTATGGTTGTCTTTCACCTGCCTCGGGCCAAGGACCTGGCTGGAGACCTAGCTTGCAACCTGGTTAGGTGCCCTGGCTGGGGAAACGAACCTGCGACCTTTAGGGGTTCGTAGGCTGGCACTTTATGCACTGTGCTACCAGCCAGGGCCTAACCATTCTTATATTTTTCTTGGTCAGTTATTCTTCCTTTCTGTTCAGCACCCTTTTATTTTTTAGACTTTCTTCACAAAGTCATCCCCGCCCCCATTTGTTTTAACAACTTAATGTACATTTTTCAAATAAAATTCAGGCTTTTAACTCAGCTACCCTTTGAACAAAATGATTTATATCTCTACATGCTTGGATTTTATTCTTCCAAGATCAGAATGTGAGATTGTTTTCATATTCTAAGGTAAATTAAGAAACTTATCTCTATCTATCATCTTCTATTTCTACTAGAATGTTTGTTAAGTTTATCTCCTATCTCTAATATACTTAACTTTTCCAAATTTCTACTGGTCCTTTTGCCTTCAGCCTATGTGTATATGCTCAAGGTTTTCAATTCTAAGCAGTCTTTCCAGTTAGTAAGTTGATGCCAACCTATATCTTCACTTTCTCAATGGCCTCTTAATTCACCCTTCCTATGGCCTTAATCATTGTAGGCAAATTCCTAGTCTCCCTTTCAATTGTTATGAGATTTCTGTCTTTGAATGATCAGTCTTTTCTTTTCATGCACACAGCCTTTCTGCCAATATTATCACCCATGACTTAAACACAAACCTGTGAGTTTAATAGCCACAAGTAGGTATTTCTAAATTAGACCCTGAACCTACCTTCCAGAATAGTTAGCAGTATGTCAAACACAACATGATCAATGTCAAATTTCACACCATCTCCTGCTTCTTATACCTACTATTTATGCACAAAACTTCTGTTAACAAATCTCTGTCAACAGATAAGTTGAATCCTGAGTCAAATTAGACTCTATTTTCTCTTTCACACTCAGTTTATCAAATCCTGCTAATCATACTTTCTAATTATTTCTCCTTTCTTTTCCTGTACGAACCGTCTTAGTTCCAGGCCATGATTACATATCACTTGAACTATTGAATTAGCTTTTTAATTGGGTTTCTTAACCTTCAGTCTTAGCTGATTTTAATCTATCTTTGATTATAACCCTAAGTAACAGAACATGAAACCATGTTTAATTTATATTTTTAAAAAAAGTCTGATTTAAATATATTGGAAAGTAGCTTCAAGGAGCAACTAACCACATTTCTATGCCTGATGAATGTTCTGGCATATAATTTTTCAGGTCACCAAATATAGAACATTGGTCTCTAAAATAATAATTCATTGCCTTCATAGCTACTATCCTACAAGCTGGTTGCTTGGAAATCTAGCTCTGTGAAACTGCTCCCTTTGATTTGAAGTAGAATGGTGGTTTTTAAGGTGTAGTTTAGAGTGTTATCATTCTCTATTTGGATAAGATATAGTTTTCATAGCATCTACCCCACTAAATACTACTATCCCAACACATGGAACTTCTCCTGGCTTTCATCAGGGAGTAAGTGATCCATGGACTTACACTGTCAGAGAAGATCTGTTTGAACTCCCATTCCATTCCCACTCTTGGCTTCTTTGACAGCAAAGAAGTTCTCCCTAGCTCAAAGACAATAGGACTAAAATAACTTATGAATATGGAAGTTAAGAAGGAAGCAGAATTAATTTCTAATCTAGGGAGCTGGAAATAGGTTTGAATTTATTCTGGGTATTGGGTCTATAGTTTAAACCAGATCATGAATCCTTCATGGCTAGAGAAATGAAGGTATAGGTATGGTTTTAAAAATATGAGCTCAGAAAAATCACACAATGAGAAATTCCTAAAATAGTTCCCTCCTAACTTGAATGATTCCACATCTAGTTAAATACTGAACAGTCTGTTGCCCATCATAGTTTATACCCTTTAAAAATTCATCACAATACTAAGTAATAATGTTCCATAAGCTGCAATAGGCACTTCTACTGAGAAGAAATCCTGTAAAAGATTAAATATCAAGATCACATTTCCAAATTAGATTCTCTTTCAGGAAAAAATTGCCCAAATTGGCAAAAACAAAACAAAACAAAACAAACAAACAAAAAAGCTAGATTAAGAGTAGATGGTAGCTTATTAAGTAAACGATAGTAGTGCAAATCAATATGGCCCAGTCAGGGAAAGTATAATTGATTTCTGCCATACAGAAAAGATAACACCAAATATTACTTATTGCTATACAGAAGATCAAGGACTTTTGAATCTGTTAACAAATGAGGTACTTCTGAAGTCCCAATTCCCCTTTGAATTGGTTATATCTTACTGGTTCCCTCATTAATTAATGAGTTAAGTAAAATCTTTGACCTATGCTTATTTTATAAAATAAATACAATTATACCTTTTGAAAATTATAATTTCATAGCTTTATAGTCTGTGCATCCTCTGTTAGAAAGTTACAAAAGTTTTGTCACATAGCCAATGAATAGTGATTGACTGACATTTACCACAGATACCTACACATTAAGAATTAGGAAAATACTGCCAAACAAAATGATTTTATACTTTTGCTATCTAGATGTGTAGTATTTCTAAACATAGAAAGCTTTCATTTAGATTTTGCCTAAAGGCAGCAGGTGCTAGATGTTTCTTATTATTTGGTTTCTATGTGAATGTTTCTTGTCATTATTTTTTAGCTAGAGGGATGGAATTTTGGTAGAGAAATTTTTGTGATGAAGAGTAATGTTGAATATACATCTCTAAATTTAAATTGTTTGAACGTTTTAATGAGAGTTACAGTATATAATCATAAAACAACAAAAATAAATAATTAAATCTCTCTCTCAAAGTAACTATCCTGTCATTATATTTAATCAAATGCTACTTGATTCCACAAACATTATTTTATACATTAACTTTGATGAAAAAGACAATATATTAGGTTCTTTTAGTGCTAAAATAAATAGATAAAATTAAACATTTTACAAAGAGCTCCAAATCAAGTAGGACAGAATGGAATATATAAGTAGAAGGCAAGATAAGGTATAACAATCCTAATATATAAGCTTCTTATTTATGAATGATGAATAAGGTTTGCAGAATAATATAGTGATGGGATTTATTCTTTTTTCTAAAATGTGGTCAGAACAAAAGATACATACAATAGATCAATAAACAAGTGCTGGTGAGGATGTGGAGAAAGGGGGACCCTCTTGCACTGTTGGTGGAAATGCAGATTGGTGCATCCACTGTGGAAAGCAGTATAGAGATAGTTCAAAAATCTAAAAATGGATCTGCCTTTTGACTCAGCAATTCCACTTCTGGGAACACTAATTTGAAAGAACACAAGCACTCCTACGTTCATTGCAGTGTTATTTACAATTGCCAGTATGTGGAAGCAGTCCAAGTGTCCATTAGTAGATGAGTGGACAAAACAACTATGGGACATTTAAACAATGGAATACTACTTTGCCATTAAAAAGAAGAAAATCTTACCCATCATTACAGCATGGATGGACCTCGAGGACATTGTGCCTCTCTCCCTTCCCCTCTCTCTAAAAATAATAAATAAAATTTAAAAAGAAATTCAACTTAAAAAAAATATATATATATAAGAAAAGATCAAGAATATTGCTCTACAATAGCTATTGTGGAAATAAAATAAACTTATTTCTGAATTTATAGATGTCAGTATTTTCTTTTCTTTTTTTGTTAAAGATCTTATTCATTACTTTTAGAGAGAAGAGCAGGGAAGGTGAAAGACAGGGAAAGAAACATCAATGTATGGTTGCCTTTCACATCCTTCCAGCTATAGACCTGGCTGGAGACCTGGCTTGCAACCTGGTTATGTGCTCTGGCTGGGAATCAAACCAGTGATCTTTGGGTTTGCAGGCTGGCACCAATCCACTGAGCCACACCAGCCAGGGCTAAATGGCAGTGTTTTCATCTTATACAATGAAATATAATTTGATAGCTTTTTCCTGTAGGACATTATTCCAGAGTAAACTATTATTGTTTGCCCTTATTTTTAACTTGATCCTAATTCAATTCATACTTGCCATGGATGGCTCTGAACAACTGAACCGATTCTTATTATGGCCTTTTAAAATTTCAATGGCTATGTGTTTTTGTTTTGTTTTGTTTTTTTAAATATCACAACTAGGTCGTCTTTTTTTTTGGCCACCATTAAATGTTTGAATTTTAAACAGATTCCTGGACTAGGGGCTTGCATCCATCAGCTCCTTCAACTTTAGCACCGGTCTCATCCCCAGTAGCTTTTCCAGAACTGCTACCTTGAGTAGCAAGCTCCATGAGTTTTCCCAATTCAAACCTGGGTTTCTTCAGCATTTCAACTTTCCTAACAAAGACATCATGAAGTGGATAGATTGGCAAGCCTTTTCTATGTCTTTTCCAATGCTATCTGGAATCAATTTATTGACCACACCTTTCAAGTCATTTGTCTGCATTTCTCGGGTCATGATTTCCATCATCTTCTTCTGGATTTGGTGGACCTGCTGATGCTGAGCATGAGAAGTCTTCTGAATCTGATTGTTGCGTTTCTTAGTAAAAACCAACACAGAACAGACAAAGCAAATACCCATCAGTAGTTTTGACATCAACATGAGCTTCAATCATGGTCTGCCACTTTTTGACCATGGAGCACATTTTGTCACAGGCAAGATCCATACCATGAAAATTAGTCAGGCAGTTTTTGCCTTGAACATCCTCAGTAATTAGCTTGAATTTTCTGAATTCAACTTCATCATTCTGTAGATCAGCTAGGCTCACTTCAAACACACAACCCCTCAGACCATCAGATGTGATTTTGGTTCCTTGAGTTCTTGTGACTAGCATTTTCCCAATATTTCTTATACTGAACATAGCTGGTGCTTTCACATCATACCAATCTTTCTTAGAAAATGGATCAACCACTTTCTTCTTTGCTCCCTTTTTGCCACCTTTTGTAAGGTGCTTGTTCTTGCCCACTGCCACGGTGCTGCACAAAGAGCCAAAAGGACAGAAGTAGCTATGTATTTTAATTAAGCAACATGCTATAGTAATAATGCTTCCTTCATACCATTTCAAAATCTGAAAGTTAATTTAAAAAAGTGAGTACCTGAAAAAGGCTTTGGTCTTGTTACAGCTCTGAAAATATCCTTAATTAGAATTTTAATTTTTAATTCTTATATTTCCACTCTTCTGTATATAAATTCTAGTGAGTGTGCTGAAAGTATCTACAAAAACCCATAGTTGGAAAAGAAGTTGAGTGAGCAAGTGGGTTACAGAGGTTATAGTTAGAGGATGGATTTCATCAAGACAGTGACATCTGAGTTGAGCCTGACAAAGAGATTTTCTCCAGAAAGAGCAGATATTTCAGTCATTCTAGGACATAGCAGAAGTAAACTAATCATGGAATAATACAGTAGTTTCTGAGAACTTTCTGGAGCAACTCAGGAAACTAAGGTATGAGGAGCTGTGTATCAATCATTGAGCCTGGAAGAGGGAGAGGAGTCATATCCTGTTGTAATGAGTTTTAGTTTTATCACAAAGGCCTGGAGGTGCTCTGAGCATGGATTTATATAATGAGATTGACGGTGCTTCTGCCCACTAAGAGATTGTCATGTAAGTGGGAGGCAAACAAAAAATGATTACAAAATATATGAACAAAATTAATGTTTGATGCAGTGTGTTTCACATTGAGTTACATCAGTGCTGGAGAAACTGCATCATAAAGACTGATTAAGGTCAGGTGTGGTTGACAAGGAGCATCTTCCTAGAAAAGTTTCATTTGGAGCCCAGGTTTGATATGAGAGACATGGAGAGATGTTTAAAAAGGACAGAAAGAAGTATCATAAGCAGAAGCAATGAACCCAAGAAGCAAAAGGTACAAATTACATTGGAGACAAAAAATGGGGTTGTTAAAATGAGTTAAAATCTGAGAATGAAAGACAAAATTGTTTTCTATTATCTATCTAATTCATGAGAATGATGGAGAAAAGATTGTTTTATTTCAATAAAAAACAACAATGTTTTCAGAGAGATTTTAATCAGTTTTATATCACATTACTTATCAATTAGTCCCTTGAGAAAATTTTCACTTAAGATGTGTATGTAAACATATTAACAAAAGCTTGGTAAGCAGTTTCAGTTCTTTGTGAGACAAAATGATGGAAGCAGATCTTGATTTTAAGTAAGTTAAGGAGATAAGCTTACCTTACATCAAAATATATAACAACATAGGCTGAAGTAGATATATATTTACATTGACAAGTGCAAAGAAATAGAAAACGTAAACAATCACAAAGAAAGTAATAATGTTCCCTGGAGAAAAGATGCATAGTAAGCACTAGCGATTTTCTCCTGAAGTACATAGTGTTTGTTATATAAACATTCCCATAGATAATTGGGAAAGGTGTTACCTTTCAAGAAATTCTTATCTGAGATAAGGAGGAGTCTGCCAAGACAAAGAGCTCAAGCTGCTTCTTTCTACTGATTCATGGGAAAATGAGTTATAACTCAGGAAGGAACATGAATTATATCTTCAGTTACTTTGAAGTCTTAAGTTGAAGTCTGGAGTATTTGGAGCAGAGAACTTGGATTGTACAGGCGGAAATACCTCTTTATCTAATTGAAAAATGCATTTGGGAGACAAAGAAGCATTTGGTTTTGAATCCATGCAGATGAGGTAAAACTTTTTGATTGTGTGTTCTGAGCAACAGCTCCTTATTTCAGAATAGTGACATCAGAAAAGGTAAAGAGAACATCTCGGGAGAAAAGGAAAAGGTGTCAAGCTAAGGCTTTATCCATATGCCACTTTCAATAGGAAGGCTCTCCATTCATTTTTGTTATTTTTACCATTTTCATTAATTTTTATTCAGGTGAAAAGAGAGAAAGTATATCTGAAAATATCACAAACGTAAAGCTGGAAGGTGTTCATAGACTCTGGATTCAATTATATTGTTGTTTGAGAAGAAGTACCAAATTAATAGAATAAAATACAAGAGGTATTAATGTAAATTCCTAAATCTAGGTGCAGAAATTAGTTGGACAAGCACTGGATGATAGAAAACTGGCTTAATGCATTTTAGGGTAAAAAAAAAACTGGATAAAGTTAGTTGTACAATTCTATACAAGCCAACTGTGTGATGTGGCAGCCAAAAACATCTAATGAATCCTCAAACTGCATTAACAAAATTATAGTGGCCAGGAAAAGCAAAGTAATAATTCTCTGGCTTATTGCTTTGCCCAGACCACATCAGGAGCTATGCGTTCATTTCTAGACCCCATCGACAGTTAATTATAGTACAGCCCTAGGAACATAATCAGTTGTTAATTACAATGGAAACCATAGCATATAAAGAACAGTTGGGAAAAAATATTGTGCTTATCTTGGAAAAGAAGACAAGCTTAGAAGTTGCTTTAAAGTCTTTGAATGACTGTCATCTGGCAAAGAGCTTCTACTCATAATGTGTAGCTTTTGAATTGTGATTAATGTCAATTCAGGAGTAAATTCAGGGAAAATGAGGTTGGGTAGATAAAAGGGAGATCATTTTAACACTTGAACCATCTCTCAGTACATGAACTACTTCATGAAGTAGTTTCAGGTCACTGAATATATTCTTGAACCTCTGCAACATGTGCTTGAGTCAGCTGCTACCAGTTTACAAAAGCCAATTTTTAAATATTTAGGAATTTTGCCAGCTGGTTTGGTAACCTGAAATCAACAAACTGTGGGAATATTTACACTAGAGAAATTGCCAAATCGTGTCACTCAACCGGATTGTTATAGATGACGTTAGTGCAATTGGTGAGTTTTCATCCTTCCAAATCTAAAATGGATGTATTAATATGTAGCAGAATATAAATTGAGTTTAAAACAAAACAAAACAAAACAAACAATAATCCCAGAAATAATATGAAGAATAGAATAAAGTCAGCAAAATTTGTGAAGGAGGTTGGAAGTAAAATGATTATAATAAATAATGGAAGAGTGGATTATATTCTGTGGGAACAGGGAAAAGGGGAATTAAGGAGAACATTCTAAATATTTTGAATTAATGCATTTGTGAAATTTTCTTTCTTCCTGGGAGAAAAGCGTAATATCTTAGGAATGTTTCCTCTTCTTTTTAAAAACACATATATTATGGAACAAAGAAGTGAAATTATATCCAGAAATTATCAAATGCATTAATTACAGATTTTGAATCTAAGAAATTAGACTGTCTTTCAAAAGTGCAAATATGTTTTCACCATGTTTTTCATAGTTACATGTAAACATGAGATCATTGCTTCTGTAACATGAACTTATATTTTTCATTCTATAATTTAGGAATGGGCTACATATTCCTACATTTAATCATAAACATAAATTATCTTAAATCCAGTGGTATTTAAAATTCTTTTCATATGGGTGGCCCTTTTGATATATACTTAATTAGTGTCTGACTTAGATGTTTTTGCTGAAATAACTATATTACAATGTTTGGTGAAAATAGAGCTATTATAGTTCTTCATGTTAAAAAAAATGAATTAACCATCCCACATTTCAAAGTGCAATCATTCTGAAATTTAAAAAAGATAACGTTTTCAAAATGTCTTTAATTGCTGCATGAAATTTTAATAAACTTTAATAGATATTTCAATTCAAAGAGGAAGAGAGACATTTTCAATTTGAATTTTTTTCCACTCTCCATCACAACAGCACAAAAAGAAAATGGAAACACAAAACTTCATGTTTATCTTCTTTCTTTGAGTATGTATCAAAATATGTGTAGGCTCCTGGTATGATGAAAATTATAACTCAAATGTTATAATTACTTTTTACACTAAATAAAATTCTACTACCTACTAGATCCTTAAGAACAATGCCAATGTCTCATTCATTTTTGTGCATACACATATTCACCACATACTTTTGGGAAATGTATCCATTAATGACATCAGCCAATTCTTTAATAACCTTATTTGAGGGTCAGAGGGAGTAATTAATTCTGACAATGTGATTGTAATGGCATGGGCTAGCTTAGGTACTCTGCTTAGTTGTGACAACTACTTTCCTTTATTAAAATTATAACTCTGCTTGGCATTCGTTCATTCATTCTTTCTGACTTCCTATATTACTTATAGAAACAATTTACTAAACAAATTAGATTAGGTTGGGCACAGCTTGAATGCAATTCTATTATTTCTTTACTTTTGGGATTTTATCTAAAGATTGTTATTGTTATTCTTTCTTTGTCTTAGTTAAGTTGGGCAGGCTACATAGCTTTTGGAACACTTTCAAATAACAACCAAAAGACTAAGTTTTTCTTATTAAAATACAGATCATTATTCAATTTAAGACTACCCTCATACTCTGTGTTAGGAAAGAAACTCATGGTTGGCTTCATTTTTTTTCCACTTGATACTTCTGACTTTACTCTCTGGAATTATCTCACATTTCTATTCTTACAGTGTCAGATATAGGGGAGCAGAGAAACAAGGGGCAAAAAAGGCCTTCCGAGATGTGTTCAGTTTTAATGTAATGTTGGGTGTTTGTATTGAATGTTGGCCTTTCCTTTCTTATGAGATGCTGTTGTGGTTTCCTCCTCGGTAGCCTTCCCAGCTGGAACTTGAAGTGGTAAAAGGTAATGCTTGCTATAGGAATGCAGCTTGTTCCTGAGGCTCATGAAAGCCTATGACATACATTCCCAATTCTGTGTTTAGGAACTTACAATGGCAACTTGATATCTACTGTGGTAGAATTATTTGCATAATGGAAAGTGGCAAATGCTATAAATCAGGTCTTTTAAATATTTTTTCAGGAGTGAAGGATTGACAATTGTTAAATTTGTACTAGCAAACCAGTTTTCAGTCCTCTTCAACTGACTTCTTGCTTGCAAGTGCTTTTTGGGAGTGATGTTATATACCAATTATTGCCTCTTAACTTTAAGAACATAATATAAATTCCCAGAGTTCTTCTCTTGAAGAGTTTCTTGCTTTGGGAAAAAGAATATACACATAACGACAAATCTTTCCACAAAATGACTCACTAACAGCACCCAATGTCCAATAATATTTTAAAGGCATTTTAAATAATAAATTCCTGTCTTCTGATCTCCTTCTATAAATAACTATTTATAATACCAGACTTTGGAAAAAATTATAGTTGTTTTTTTGCTTTAGTTGTGGTTAATAATGCAATTTCTGGAGGTGAACAGTACCACAATAATAATGATTACTGTGTTGTTATTATTAATATTATTATTATCATAGTTAAATAGATTCTATTAGTGGGACTAGTAGGAGGGCTGCCTTTAGAGCTTTATACACATTATAGATTTTCACTCAGTTAATCTTCACAGCACTCATCATAGAGGTACTATTATCATCCTCAGTTTATAAGTTAAAAAACAAAACAAAACAAAACTGAGGGACAAAGATGCTAAGTAACTTGCACTAAGTTAGCCTATACTATGTATAGTCCTTATCAGTCTGCCCAGGGCTCAAAGGAAATAAAAAGAATTAGTACTCATTGAAGACATTTGGTCTCTATGTACTGGGTGTTACATATAGAAGCCATCTGACAACTTCAAGTTAGTTATTACTATTCTGTTTCAAAGAGTGAAATTCTACATGTGGAATAACATGAATAAGATTTCAGCATTAGAAAGAGGTGGGTCTAGTATTTGAATGAGTTCTCCATGACCTTAAAATTCACATTTTCCCAATTCACCATGGTGCTTTCGCAAGAACCAACCGTAAATCTTTTTACCCTCTTCATAGAACCTCATATTGGATTCTCAGTACCCATTATATGAAAAATTAATTATTTAATATTAAAAACCAAAAACACTTGAAAAATAAATATGAAAGGTATAAAGTATAATTAAAATAAAGAACATAGTATATAATTAAGTGTCCTAACATTTGAGAAATACCTAACTTATTGAGTGCTTATGGTATTCCAAGCACTGTTCTTGTACTATCTTATATTGCAAACTATTTTAATACGGAGTCTTAGTCATATATTTTAGAATTAACTATTTGCTTAATACCTATTTAAATTTCTTACTCCTTCCTTTCTATTCCCATTATACGCTCTACTCTCATAGAATCCACTATGGTTAACATTATGTGTCAACTTGACTGCACCATGAGATACTTGGGTGTTTAATGAAACATTATTTTGGGTATTTCTGTGGGGTTGTTTTTGAATGAGATTAATATTTAAATTGGTAACTAAGTAAAGTAGACTTATCCCCCTTATGTGTGTAAACCTCATCCAATCAGTTCAAGGATTGACCATTCAAGTAGAGAATGCACCTCTCAAGTAGAGAAAATTCCACATATTTGCTTTTAAACTTAGACATTTGGTGTTTTCTATCTCAAGATATGAACTGAGAACCTAGGTTTTTAACCTGCCAGCTTTTGGACTGGAATCACATCATTGGGCTTTCTGGGTCTTGAGCTTGTTGACTCATTCTGCATATCTTGAGACATCATTCTAATAATTGTGTGAGTTAATTACTTGTTAAATATGTGTGTGTGTGTGTGTGTGTGTGTGTGTGTGTGTGTGTGTGTGTGCATACATATACATATGTAGATATAGGTGAATGGATAGCTATCCAATTGATTCTGTTTCTCTAGAGAACCCTATACAGAATCCAACATAGATATGGCACAACTGATGTGACTATGTAACTATTGTTTCCTGGGAAAACCTGTCTGCTAAGCTAGAACTGGATGGAAGAAGGGGACATCATCATGGTGTACACAGACTTTCTTTTTTCCCCATTTTTATTTCAACTTCCAAGATAATTCTCCTGGAATACCACATCTTTATTAAATGAAACATGTGATGAGAAGTGAGAAACTCTAAAAATACTCTCCTATTTCTTTTGAACCCACCATGGATTTATGTACTCTTTCAACAAACAATTATCAAGGGTTTATTCTATATCAGACATTGTACTACATGTTTGAGCCTTTAAAAAGCTGAGCCTAAAATCCAGTCAGGAAATGATGTTATTCAGTCAAGAAATATATTTTTATAGATGCTGAGTTTACTCAAGATATTAAGTCATTAAGGACACAAAGAATGTGGTTACAGTCTTTGGCAACAGGTTCAGCCTTCATTTTCATGTATTGCAATATGGATAAAAAATGGGAGAAGTTAAAATTTGATTAATTAAAACTGTAATCAAAGGGTCACATTTATTTATTTTAAAGACAAAGGAAGGCTGATTTATTTTTTATTAAAAAAATAAAAGTATATCTTTTAAGACATCATACAGTATCAAATCATGAATATTTTTAAATTAACAATTGGCTCAAAAGTCCATAGGTAATTATTACAGTTTACTGACAACCTATCCCACTAGTTATATTTTTTCCTCTGTGCCTCAGTTGTTAAAAATTTAATCTTCTCTTTAGCTGCCATGTTGCATCCCCTCCTGTGCACGTTTATTCTCAGCTGGTCTGCCAAAGACCCTCTTGAGCACCAGCCCTAGTCCCCGTTTTCTCTCCAACAAGATGAAAGAAACTATCATGAACCAAGAGAAGCTCGTCAAACTGCAGGCACAAGTGCTCACGGGTGGGAAAGGCACTGCTCGTAGAAAGAAGAAGGTGGTTCACAGAACAGCTACAGCAGATGATAAAAAACTTCAGTTCTCCTTAAAGATGTTAGGGGTAAACAAATCTCTGGTACTGAAGAGGTAAATATGTTCACAAACCAAGGAACTGTGATCCACTTTAACAAAGTTCAGGCATCTCTGGCAGCGAACACTTTCACCATCACAGGCCATGCTGAGACAAAGCAGCTGACAGAAATGCTTCCCAGCATCTTAAACCAGCTTGGTGCAGACAGCCTGACTAGTTTAAGGAGACTAGCTGAAGCTCTGCCCAAACAATCTGTGGATGGAAAAGCACCACTTGCTACAGGAGAGGATGATGATGATGAAGTTCCAGATCTTGTGGAGA